>VXAL01002128.1:1346-43549 GCA_013399475.1 Chauna torquata | reverse complement strand
TTGACTGTTATGTCTTGAAAAAAAAAAAAAAAAAAGAAAGAAAAAAGAAAAAAAAAAGAAAACCTTTTCTGCTGTGATTTTGTAAACTCTTGACATCTTTTCCAATTTCTTTAATATTACTACAGAGATTTCCTAGGTCCCAGTGCTGCATAATCTACATTTTCATAATGCGAATATGTTTTTGGGGGGTTTTCATAAACCATATCTTTTCTATTAAAAATGTGTCATTCTCACCTACTCTGTATTAGTCCTATTTTCAAGACCTTATCAGTTTTTGCTAGCCTTCTCATGCTTTTTTCCCTTTGTTACCTATAACATTTTAAAAGTAGTGAACACTAACAAAGAGTGCTGAATCATAATTATGTATTGTAACACACTGAGCTCAGTAATGTACCTCAAGTCTTGTCTTACAGCACTCACAATAATATGTTACCTTTCCCATAACACTAAGGTATTTTTCTTGAATGCCATAGCAGAGCTGGCACCCCTTCAGTCTATACTTCTTCAAGTCTATCACTCCTTCCCTTGCAATGCTCCTTGCAAAGGAAATCTGCCTCCTTTCTTTTCTATTATTCCCAACTGTAAGCATCCAAGGCTGAGAAGTCCCCATTTCATTTTCTTATTCTAATGATGCCTTCCATAACTTCTAGAATAGCCTCCCTGAAGTCTACATATTTTTGATGTAGCTTATCAATTATCATGAATAAGTTTATAATTGGGTCCAGTCTCATTAGATCTAAACTAAAACATGCAGAAATCCATCACGTACAACCTTACTGATACTCTGAAAAGACAGAAAAGTTTTAACAGATTGGGAAGATATGACCTTTGCCCTGATGAGAAAAAAAAATAAAAACCCTAGTCAATAAACAATATATTTCAGAAAAACTGGCCTTTTCAACCTATCCTTTAATTTTCTCTTTTTCTCATAGCTTTGTTTTCCATCCTTTTTTTTTTTTCTTCTTACTAACCACATCTCAGCAAGGTTTTGCCTAATCTAAATCGCATATATTTTACTTTGACCTTGGCAGGTCAGGTAAATTTATAGGTCTTGACTTTCTCAGATGTATACAAAAAGTTGACATTTACTTCAACACATTGTCAGTTTTTTTCTCTCTTTTTTTTTTTTTTTTTTTTAATCCCTCTTCCACCCCATTTTCTTAGGGGAAATGGAGTTTTTCTTTCTTCACCTGTAAGAATTAAACATATATCATGTTGTTATGTCAGCAAATGAAGACTCATATGAGAGAAGCCAATAAAAGTAGAAAAATTATACTTTCTAAAGGATGCTTTCCATACTTACAGAACAGGACTTGAGAAAGAGTCAGACCAAATATCTTCAAATCAGTGTAAGAAATTGCCTAGTGGAAAATAATTTTGCCTCAGACTGTATAGTACCACTGCACATTTTCTATGAATTCAATTTCAATATCATTTTATTATGTTTCTTTTATATCAGTAATTTGCATTTTATATAGTGAAATCTCCAAGCAGAGTTCATCTTCATATGCCCAAACACTAGTAGAGCTGGGCAATTTTCAAAAGATGTACAATTTTGATCAATTCATGGTATGTATGAATTTGGTAAAATATGAAAGAAAAGTGTATTTGATGCTAATGAAGTGGGTCTGATTTAATTCATTAGTAGAATATCAGTATGAAAGTTATTTTGATCAAAGGTTTCCTCTTTGAACCCTCTTAAAACTATTGCATATTTTTCATAACATGTGTTCACTAAATTAAAAATTGGACTCCAACTATTCTAAGAGAATGTTCTTATTGATCAATCTGTAGAGCCTAGCTTACTTCTTTTACTGTCCCTTACTGCTGTATATATATTTTTAAATACACATTTGAACCACTTAATCTAGAGAGAATCCAGTCCCAAGATTCCCAAGGTTAAGTGGTTGGAGCAAAATTTTAAGGGAGGAAACCTCAATAAAAGTCCTAGTCCCGGGCAGAACAGATTTGAATCTCAGAATTTGTAAACTGTGTGTCTGCCCAGAACATAGATGTATTGTTCCTTGGTTTTTGAAATAGAGATATTTGTTTGTTTGTTTGTTTGCTGAAAGTCAATATGAAAGAAATGTTCACTTTAGTGGCAGATATCAGACAATTAAATAGCTTTTTTACAAGATATTTTTGACTTGTATATTTTGACAATAGTAATACGCATCTCGAGAACTAAAACAGGTGGGTTGGCTTTTTAAAATTATCTAAATTCTTCCCCTTCGGGAAACCATGGAAACAGCAGAAATAAATTAGCTGGACTAGGAAATCATTTCTATGGAAGAATTCTCACATAACAGTTTCCATAGGTAGGACTGTTTGACTGAATTTAAAAGGGACAGGGGAAAAGATATCTGAGCGTGGCATTCAATGTACTTCATATGTATAATACCCCCTTTTAAAGTCCAGTCTAGTCTGTCTCCTGACTGAAAAAGGAAGCAGTAGGAATTCCTTAATGTTGATATCCTCTGGGATCTATTCCACATTTTTCACAATGGCTTACTAGTTAGTGTCTTGATCTGAAAAGCACTTTTTCAGCTTGAAAAAGTTGGAGTCTAAATTTTTCACATCTCAGGAAAGTACCCTAGGACATGTCCCTCCCAATAGCGTGCTTTAACCTAATGTGCAGAGACATGCTCCTTCTTGCCTGCTCTCTTTCTGTTTCTGTGTTCAACTCTATATTCAGGAGTTGGAGTGTGTGCTCTTATGTCAAATAACTGCATAACCTGGAGATCAGGCACTCTTCTGGGTTGTCAGTGTGTCAGTTACAGGCTAAGTGGTTAGAAACCGGATCGTTCTGTCTGGGAGAGCATAGTGATGTCCTTGACAACATTTAGATGACCATCTGCATCATTTAGATGACAGTGGAGCCATAGGCAGTATAGATGCCTGTATCTTCTGGATCAGGTACTGTGAGTGTTTGCAACTCAATAAAATTGGATTTAGCCATGGACTTGTAAAGGCTGAATGAGACAATGCTGTAAAAGAAATAGACTGGGTTCTCTCTTGAATTTCCATGTTAGTATCGTAGCCCTAGCTCCTTCCAGTCCTCACACTGTTCTTTAACTTCTGTGACAAGCTACCAGAGAAAATACCCAGCATCAATTCATGTCCTTGAGCACTGAATAAGACTGGTGTTCTGTAGGGAAAGAAGAATATGATGAAGTCCATAAGCTATCCACAGTATCGCTTCACTAATTGTGTTGCATAAGCTATCTTTATGCAGGCATATCTAGAATTTTAAGTGCTTTATTTTCAAACCATAAAAACAGTGTTCCTTCAGTACAGTTTTTTATGTTGTTTGCCGATCTCTTTAAATAACAAAGCTGAAGAAACAGCTTGTTGTGTGATGGCTTACTGACAACATTTTATGGAACTGCCTCAACGGTGTAAAAGAAATGCTAAGAAACATTACCAAATGATTATATTATATAGTTCTTTCTGTTATTTTCCTGCAATACTAAGATGTACAAATCAGAATACCAAACACCTAATTGTTAGACCATATATTACCCAAGAGAGGATATGACCTAACCTTGGCTAGCACAGAGAAATAGATGGATTTAATCGTAGGATTATCTGGATTCATGACCTTGTATGTCTCAGGAAAGCTCCTAAATAACTTTTCTTGAGAAACTTTCTTACATTCTTTCTTTGCTTTAATAGGTCATAGATAGGATCATGCATATTTAATATTTTTTGAAATGTTTTAGCTCTTATGTGGCATACTGAAAAGATGATTTATTAAATGCTTTAATTTTTCTATGATACACTAAGCAGATTTCATCAACACTGAAATGAAACAGTAGTAATTAGCTATATTACACTTGGAAAGGATTTGCTAAAATTTTTGGAAATTATATTTTTGTTCCCCTAAATACACTCTCAAACATATGATATTTATAGCCTCTTGACATGTACAGATGGAATACTTGGCTGAATAGTGTTGAACTGTAGGTACATTTTTCCCTTGTATATGTTGGTGGAGGTTGTGGTTAGGCCATAAATGGCTTTTTAGCCTCCCTGAGACTTCCAAACAATAACAAAAGCTGCTAGCTTTTAGGTACAGCATAGGAATGTAGTTCTGTTCAGCAGCCCTCCCTGAGAACTTAGACATCACAAATAAATTTTTAAAATAATTGTTTTTCTCTCCAACCTGATGGTAAAAATGTAATCTCTATATGTTGGTTTCTCTATTAGCTTCTATATCAGAATTCAATTTAGTAGATTTGAAAAGTTTGTTTCCTCCACATGAAATATGGCTTCCCTGTGAAGACAGCCCCATTAAGGATTAAACAGTCTTATTGTCATCCCCAGGTAATATTCTAGCATTACCACCTCTGGAATTTTCAGTTAAGCAGAAATGTAAAAATGAGAAATCAAGTCCACTATTTAGCTAGGAGATCTCCACTACCTAGCGTCACGTTCCCAATATTAAACAGAATTCAAGAACCATGCATGGAGGTTCCAGAAGCAATGACAACACTGAATGTGTGTCGTTCCTCTAAAATCTGACAAGAACATGCTAGTATTTATCATTGACCAGAGTGCTTATGTTAGCCTGGTAGTTTCACCTGAATGATTAATAAAGACGTTGCAATGCATTTGGTGGACAGAATGTCAGCCACATTGAAAGGTCTTTACATAAAGCATATTAAGAGATCAGAGTCAGATATCTTTGCTTCAGTTTTAAAACCTTAGCTCAGGCATATCCAGCCTACTTCCCTCCCATGAGGTAAGGCTGATACACAAAAACCAGAAAGATTCTTGAGGATTAGGCTGACAACTCCATGTCAGAGAGGATTAGTGAGGGAAAGAAGGATAAAATAATCTATTCCATTGAGAGACAGACAACAGCACAACACACACACACACACACACACACACACACACAAAGGAAAAGGAAACTAAAAAGAAATTAGTGTTAGTCAAGACATACATATCAGTTCACAGTCAGCAAGGTTATACCCTTCAACACTGTTCTGACTTATGTGAGTAATTAAAGTAACACATATCCTTTGGTACCTTTCTGGATAGATATTGTTGCTGGGAGGCATGCTGTGCTGTTAACAGTATTTTTTTATTTTTTATTTTTTTTATTATTTTTTACACATATAAAATGAAAACTCCCATCTCAATTTGAAAATTTCCTAGGGATGGAAGACTTTAAGGTTCCTCTGGATTACTACCCAGACATGATAGAAATGAGATTCTGACTGCAAATGAAAAAAATATACTGATGTAAAAAATGCATGTAAAGGAGCTTCTCTTGTGAAAAAAAAATGCATGATGACTAGAGAAGATAGACATTTCCTCTCAGAGGAAATTAAACAATAGTAAAGCCAAATTCTTTTTGTATTTTAGATGTGTCTATTCAGCACATGTCCAATGGGCATTCAGAACGGCTTAAGTTGAATATAAACACATAATTGTAAATGCAATTAGCAGTTATAGGCGCTGATAAAATCAGTGAAGCAGGTTTGACATGTATGAATTAAGAACTTAGAACTGCAAAAATATTGTTCTCTGATCTCTTCATATATTTTATACAAGATGGTGTTTGATCTTTAGCCCTGTGCTTACACCGTTATTGGTGACTCTTCTTCCATTAGCATTCACAAAATACATGAATCTGAAAAGCATGGCATCCTTTCTCCAGGGTTTCTGTTCTGGAGGGTTCTTGGATCTGGGGTTGGCATCTCCTGTGGATTCTAGCGATCCTAGTCTCTCTTGGTTTTGCTTATCTCAAGCGTATCTCATCTCGTCTTAAACTGAAGACAAACTTGAGCCTGTGAGCTCACCATATAGTCGGAAACCAGAGGAATTAAAAGTGATATGTTGATTCTCAGCCCTAGGTTTGTTGGCTGACTGGCAAATAAGTAGTTGGCTTGATTCAACACAGAGATAGAGCATGAGCTAAAATCAATCTAGTTTCTGTGATGAGGGAATCTGGGACTACAAACTGACATAACAGTATAGATGCATCCAGAAAGACCTTTGTAAGTAAGACCACTGAACACGTTTACTGAAAGGTAATTCTACCTGCTTCACTTATGCTTATTGCAATAAGTTATTTCAGAACTGATAAATAATAAGTAAATAAATAAAACAACATTTTATATTCTAATATGTTTAATAGAACACCTCTATATTTTTCTAGTCATTCTATTTTATATACTAGGTATTTCAACCCACTTGGAATGCTACAGTGAGGGGTGATACAGCAGCACTAAGTGCTAGTCAGGCAGGAGTGTCTTGTACTCAAGTAAGAAAATGGAGAACTTCCCATGTGTAAGAGAATAGCTACAGATCCTAAAGCACTTATCTCTGTTTACTGTTTTTTCCATACAATATATACCTTTGTCCTTCAGCTGCAAACTAATTGAGACAAAGAAGTTACCAGGCAGTCCAAGGAACCAGCTGCATCAAATCTGAAAAGCTGGCCTTGACAGATGCATCATTTTTGAACAGGTAGTAACGCTGAAAATGGAGGTGCATAAGCACAGAAATGTCAAAGAAGAATTATCTTTATTAGTGTAATAATTATTTTCCAGGAGTTATCACTACTTGCTGTCCCTGGTTTAGTTTCTTCTTACTGTATACAAATACAATTTTGGGTACAAACAGATGGTGAGGAAAAAGTGTGAAAACCTGTTATATTAGAAAGGAAGTTTCTGACCCAATGTTCTCTTTCCCTGATGAATAATGGCACTTAAGCAGTGTTTGTAATGGCAGGATGCACTGTGAGCTGATAGGGTCTGTTTGGAGCAGATAGATGATGTGATCATGTTAGGGATAATACAGAGCCCATTCTGGTCATGCATACCCATGAGCTCTTCATCTGTTGGCACTATATTGCCACTATATATTCGGTAATCAGGAGATACATTTTTTTGCCTGAATAAACCTTTTCTGTAGCATTGCTTTGCACACACAGGTGAAAGGTTTCTCACCAGAGTTGCTCTATTTTTGTAGTGGGTAGATAAATCTTTTACCTCCACTGCAGATATTGGTTTGTGACACCATTGGATTCTTTAGAAACAAAAAGAAGTTATGCTCTTTCAAGAGATCATCTTGAAATCCAGTTGTATTGGGTTTACGTGGTAAAGGTTTGGTAGCAGGGGGGCCACAGGGGTGGCTTCTGTGAGAAGATTCCAGAAGCTGCCCCATGTAAGATAAGAACCAGCTCCAGCCGGCTCCAAAAGGGACGCACCTCTGGCCAGACCTGAACCAATGAGCAATGTTGTTTGCGCCTCTGTGAGAGCATATTTAAGAAGGGGAAAAAAACTGCTGTGCAACAGCAGCTGGGAGTGAGAGGAGTGAGGAACAGCCCTGCAGACACCAAGGTCAGTGAAGAAGGAGGGGGAGGAGGTGCTCCAGGCGCCGGAGCAGAAGTTCCCCTGCGGCCTGTGGTGAGGACCATGGTGGAGCAGGCTGTCCCCCTGCAGCCCATGGGGTACCACATGGAGCAGATCTCCACACTGCAGCCCGTGGAGGAGCCCACGGTGGAGCAGGTGGATGTGGCCTGAAGGAGGCTGCAGCCCATGGAGAGCCCCCGCAGGAGCAGGCTCCGGGCCGGACCTGTAGCCCGTGGAGAGGAGCCCACGCAGGAGCAGGTGATCCGGTGGGAGCTGCCACCCGTGGGGGACCCATGCTGGAGCAGTTTGCTCCTGAAGGATGGACCCCGTGGTACGGACCCATATTGGAGCAGCTCTTGAAGAGCTGCAGCCTGTGGGAAGCCCACGCAGGACCCGTTCGGGAAGGACGGCATCCCGTGGGAGGGACCCCACGTTGGAGCAGGGGAACAGAGAGCGACCATGAAGGAGCGGCAGAGACGAAGCGATACGGACTGACCGCAACCCCCATTCCCCGTTCCCCTGCGCCGCTCGGGGGGAGGAGGTAGAAGAGGGTGGATGGGGGAGAAAGGTGTTTTTAGTTTGCTTTTAGTTTCTCACTGCTCTAGTTTGCTAGTTATAGTAATAAATTATACTAATCTCCCTATGTTGAGTCTGTTTTGCCCATGACGATAATTAGTGAGTAACCTGCTTGTCCTTATCTCAACCCTTAAGCCCTGGTCCATCATATTTTCTCCCGCTGTTTATTTGAGGAGGGGGAGTGAGCGAGCGGTTGTGGTGGAGGTTGCCTGTTTAGCCGGGTAAAACCACCACACCAGTATTTCCCCTTACATACTTTTCTGTTCTTTTGCAAACTTTATCCTTTGACGTAGCTGGATAAACTTTCAATTTTCTTTTGTTATAGCAATATTTCAGTATTGTCATAGATTTTATATATTTTTCTCTATTTAAACTTCTTTTTTTTTTTTTCATTCACCTTCTCCTCTATCTTTGAAGTTGTACTCATCAGACACTGTTTAATTGATCTTCGTGCCGCTTTGTCACTGAAGTAATGAATACTCTTTCTTGGCCAATAAAATACCAAACCACATACGTGGCATCTTTTTGAAAGTAAAATACAAAATAAATGAAGTCTGACTGCTGAGTTAGTGCTTCAGATTTCAGAAATGTTGACAAAGAACTGAGGTAAACACGAATGCTGCAGATAATAAGAGTTTGATGGACTGATATAGAAATAATGGTCTGGGGGGGCTTTGGAGCACTGAAGGTGTTTCCAGGTGGCATGCTTATAATTTAAAGATGTTGGATAAAATGGAATTGCCAGTTCTATCCTGTCAGGAGCACATGCTCTGGATGTCAAGGATAGGGAACTCAGAGGAAAGATTTAACAGCTGAACCTCACTGTCTACACTGTGATAATTTGGTCTCTTAATGGAGAAAAAAAAGGTGTCTTTTCTACCTCCTCCCTACTATAATTTCAGGTTCTTCAATAACTTTTGTTTGTTCTGTCATTTTTTGAAAAGAGAGCCCAAATGATTTTATCTGACAAGTGCCATTTAACAAGTAAACTGAGAGGTCCAGTTGAATGTGGGTTGTTTTAGTGTGGAGTTATAAACATTACAGCAGTGAAACATTTCTTGTGTTGTGGAATTGTTATTTGCACTAGAATATTTAAAAACATTTTTCAGCAACACCACCTCCTCCATCAGAGGCATTTCTTAGATGAGTGAGATTTGAATGATAAATTATCTGAAGGTTTATGACTGTTTAAGTTCTTTCCTTGGTGATCATAGCCCAAATCTCATAATCTTTAAAACACAAAATCCATCTTTTAATTCAAAACTGCCTTTAATATCAGAATATGACCATGAGGCATTTGTCAGAAAGACATATGACCAAAGGAAATTGCAGATTTAAAAAAAGTTAAAAGTATAATGAGAGAGGATGTAGATTGTCTTTCTTGACAGGAATTATATGTTCTCATTTGGAAGAACTGTAAATCACTAAATGAACCAATGTAATTTTCTTACAGAGATAACCCTTGCACAGCAAAACTGCCAGTCGTTATGAACCACTACACAGAAATGAGTACACTACACATTTGACCAATCCACCGGAGGTTATCAAGAGGTCTTCAGTCTCCCTTATTATATTTCCACCATTCAAGTGCCCTTTTGAGCTGCTGTCTTGAAATTTAGAACATTCATTAAGTATGGACTGTTGACTGCAGGATAGAAGAAACATGACATTTGACATTTTTGTCATAGGTCATTAAAGGTCATTTCTCTAACAATGTATAATATCAAGCAGGAAGTAGTCATAAGTATGAAGTCCTCAGCCTGAAGTCATGAACTCATTTATTATCACCAAATAATTTTAATGAACTGAGCAACTGTGTCACTAAAAATCACATTCTGTCTACCCAATATCATAGGCAATAGCAAAATAATCTATCACACAATGTATGACAGGCATTTAATAATCACATATAGAAAATTTGACATTGTGTTATCAAACACAAAGTAGACATTTTTTAAGTGATCTGTGCTCTAGGTAGATTAGAGTGATGTTTGAGTGGATCAGAGTGAAAGCTGATTTTCAAGGTTTACAAGCAGATACCTAATTCTTTACTGAGAGCATGCCCCCTCACCCATAAGCACTTTATTGGTACAGTTTTGCTGTGACTCTACCACCAGATTCTATCGAAAATTTCCCTGATTTCTTATGACAGATCAATAATTTAGTTCATGTAAGCACATAAGAGCTTTATTAGTAACAATAATTCATGTGATGGTATTTAACAGTAAGACGTAATACTCTTTCAAAGCCGTAACAAAAAAGAATAGCAAATATCCCTTTTTAAAGAACCCTACAGCTCTGATGCTGTGCTCTGCCCATTTCCCTTACATTTATTTTCATTTTTGTATTCATTTTATTTAAACAGACTATCAACCCCGTGGAATGATACTTTGGGGAATTTACAGTTTGAGTAGTTATGAAACAAAGGGGTGTCTTTTCCTTTTCTTAGTCAAAGTATTGCACTGATAAAGGTGTGTTCCACTGCTCCACTGAGCACTGAGGTGTTCTGATGCACCGCCCTTCCACCCCACAAGCCAGCACCTGTATCAGTGACTTCATCTCTGAGGAGATAGGAGAACTTACAGAGAAAAAGAATAGTGAGATGAGGTGATACAGAAGACTTCTCTTAGGTCAGGCAATTGGTGTCCTAATTCTCAGCACCAGGACACAAAGCTCAACTCTTCACAGAAGTTCTGTGAAAGGGAAATGCCAAATATCAGTGATATTCAAAGAAGCTTGAAATTAAGAATTATAAAGTGTTCTTAAAGGAGAATTTTCTACTTGATTATATCTTCACAATGAAAACATTTCTCTGAAAATGAAGACAAGTTTGTCTTCTATAAACTCTACTTATAGATCTCTAAATTTTATCTGATTAGGTAGTACATTTCTATTTCATGCTGTATTCAGTGGGAAAGGACACATTATTTCTTTTATGTCTTTCTTTGATTGAGCATCTCCCAATTGCTAGGTCAGCAGAAGATGTTTTAACTTGCTGCCTCAGAAGTGGGATCATTTCTGTATAAATGATTATTTATAAATTATTATTTATGATAAATGTGATTCAGAAACGAAGAAGACTTCAGAGGGAGTCATTTTTTGGTTATCACTTTTGAAAAGGTAAGAAATCACTTTGTGGTTAGCTAAAGAGCAACGGGAGAGATGGGAGGTGATTTTATTATTATTCTGCCTATGGCAACATTACTGCAACTGCACTTCTAAATGGAACAAAGGCTTTATTACATTTCCTAGAGCCCAAGCTGCACAAAAGAAAGATACAGTAACTGTAGCAGCAGATGGCTAAGCCTGTGTGACCAGTAGTGGGCTTGTGTTATTATCTCTATCAGTCAGTGGTAACTCTCAACTTTAAGGAGTGCTATTTTGGTTATCCCTATTCTTATTGTGGTGCTACATTAGAACTTCCTGTGACAGTCTGTTCTGTGAGAAGTGACAAAATTAAAGGCTACAGCAGTAGAAGGCAAGGCATTTCTGCCTGGGTTATTCCTGAAAATGAGGATTCTTATGTTATTATGACTACAAATGTAATCCCCTGCACAATTATATTTTTGCTAAATTTTGGTGACCGAACTGGCATTGGGTTTCTGGCATTGCATAGGCAGACTTCCTTCCTCCCCATCCTGCTCACTGAACAGTATGTATTACTGTCTAATTACTGCACCAGGCTTCTTTCTCTGATCCAGACATGGAAACCTCTTCAATCCTACCTTTTGTCCTTCTTCATCTCTTCCTCCTCCTCATCTTTCTCTCACTTCTTCATGAATTAGTCTGACACCCACTGCAAAAACTGGCTTATATTGAGCTCCATGGAAGCATTCTTGTCCCCAGCCATGCATGTGTGTGATACTTTGAGCAATTAAAAGTTTGATATTTTAATAGGTTTCAATAGTCCAGTAATTCTTGGCACACAAATGATCATCTCCTCACATCAGCTCGTCACTAGCTGAGCACAACAGTTTACACCGTTCTTTCTAACATTATGAATGTTAAATTGCCATAAAACAACATAGCCATTAAGATTATGTCAGTGCTTCTGACATGAATTGCATCCAGATTAGCTTCTACTTGCTAACATTTTGGAGCACTGATTCAGTGTTGATCAGCTAGTTCTTAACATACACTATTAGCAGAATGTGCTGTTTGAGTTTTCATTACAACAAGCTTAGTAAGACCTTTTCCTAAGCTGCAAAGTCTTAAACGATTAAAACGCCTATGTGTAATGAACTATTTCTTGGAACAGTGAGGCTGATTTCTAAGTAAAACTACTCTTTGACCACATCAGTGTGGTTTTTAGTTAGTACATCACTATGCAGAACTAATTTGGGATGGGCTTTCCTAACAGCAACAGTGGGGTTGTTTATTTCTTATATAGTGAATAAAGATGATATTAATAGGTGTGACTGTCCTATTTCTAAATATTGATGAATATGGTGATCTAACACTTTATTTATTGGAAGAGATAAGTTTCTTTCCCCACAAGTCCCCTCTGTTGTCACTTTCATCAGAACAATTATTTTGTTTCTGATGTTTATATATCTGCTTGAGACATGACATAAAGTTTCTAGGTGCTTGATAGCATGTCACAGATGCAGGTGANTAAGTACTAATAATAAGGACTTTACAGATGAAGTCAGTACCCAAAATCTTATGTTTCTGGAGGCAAAGTGTTAACATCTGAAAAGACCTCTTAGAAAAATTGCAATGAGTAACGAAAACACAACTTTTTTTTTTTTCTAAACATCCAAGAGTTCTTGACTNATTTTATCTGATTAGGTAGTACATTTCTATTTCATGCTGTATTCAGTGGGAAAGGGCACATTATTTCTTTTATGTCTTTCTTTGATTGAGCATCTCCCAATTGCTAGGTCAGCAGAAGATGTTTTAACTTGCTGCCTCAGAAGTGGGATCATTTCTGTATAAATGATTATTTATAAATTATTATTTATGATAAATGTGATTCAGAAACGAAGAAGACTTCAGAGGGAGTCATTTTTTGGTTATCACTTTTGAAAAGGTAAGAAATCACTTTGTGGTTAGCTAAAGAGCAACGGGAGAGATGGGAGGTGATTTTATTATTATTCTGCCTATGGCAACATTACTGCAACTGCACTTCTAAATGGAACAAAGGCTTTATTACATTTCCTAGAGCCCAAGCTGCACAAAAGAAAGATACAGTAACTGTAGCAGCAGATGGCTAAGCCTGTGTGACCAGTAGTGGGCTTGTGTTATTATCTCTATCAGTCAGTGGTAACTCTCAACTTTAAGGAGTGCTATTTTGGTTATCCCTATTCTTATTGTGGTGCTACATTAGAACTTCCTGTGACAGTCTGTTCTGTGAGAAGTGACAAAATTAAAGGCTACAGCAGTAGAAGGCAAGGCATTTCTGCCTGGGTTATTCCTGAAAATGAGGATTCTTATGTTATTATGACTACAAATGTAATCCCCTGCACAATTATATTTTTGCTAAATTTTGGTGACCGAACTGGCATTGGGTTTCTGGCATTGCATAGGCAGACTTCCTTCCTCCCCATCCTGCTCACTGAACAGTATGTATTACTGTCTAATTACTGCACCAGGCTTCTTTCTCTGATCCAGACATGGAAACCTCTTCAATCCTACCTTTTGTCCTTCTTCATCTCTTCCTCCTCCTCATCTTTCTCTCACTTCTTCATGAATTAGTCTGACACCCACTGCAAAAACTGGCTTATATTGAGCTCCATGGAAGCATTCTTGTCCCCAGCCATGCATGTGTGTGATACTTTGAGCAATTAAAAGTTTGATATTTTAATAGGTTTCAATAGTCCAGTAATTCTTGGCACACAAATGATCATCTCCTCACATCAGCTCGTCACTAGCTGAGCACAACAGTTTACACCGTTCTTTCTAACATTATGAATGTTAAATTGCCATAAAACAACATAGTCATTAAGATTATGTCAGTGCTTCTGACATGAATTGCATCCAGATTAGCTTCTACTTGCTAACATTTTGGAGCACTGATTCAGTGTTGATCAGCTAGTTCTTAACATACACTATTAGCAGAATGTGCTGTTTGAGTTTTCATTACAACAAGCTTAGTAAGACCTTTTCCTAAGCTGCAAAGTCTTAAACGATTAAAACGCCTATGTGTAATGAACTATTTCTTGGAACAGTGAGGCTGATTTCTAAGTAAAACTACTCTTTGACCACATCAGTGTGGTTTTTAGTTAGTACATCACTATGCAGAACTAATTTGGGATGGGCTTTCCTAACAGCAACAGTGGGGTTGTTTATTTCTTATATAGTGAATAAAGATGATATTAATAGGTGTGACTGTCCTATTTCTAAATATTGATGAATATGGTGATCTAACACTTTATTTATTGGAAGAGATAAGTTTCTTTCCCCACAAGTCCCCTCTGTTGTCACTTTCATCAGAACAATTATTTTGTTTCTGATGTTTATATATCTGCTTGAGACATGACATAAAGTTTCTAGGTGCTTGACAGCATGTCACAGATGCAGGTGAGGTATTCTGGATAACCTCTCTGTGCAAGATGTCATACTTGGAAGAACACAATGGTTCTCTGTAAATAGGAGGAAGCTTTATTATTGCTTATTTTCATACCAATACTATATATATATATATTTTTTATGTCTAGAACCAGCTTCTAAGTACTAATAATAAGGACTTTACAGATGAAGTCAGTACCCAAAATCTTATGTTTCTGGAGGCAAAGTGTTAACATCTGAAAAGACCTCTTAGAAAAATTGCAATGAGTAACGAAAACACAACTTTTTTTTTTTTTCTAAACATCCAAGAGTTCTTGACTTATTAAAATATGCAAATCACTCTAACACTTTGTTTAACTGCTGTTTCGTTAAACCCATCAAATCTTAATTCTTCTCTTCTTTGTCCTTAATTAACATCCATTCCCTATTGGCTAAAGTGTAACCTAGAAGACCTAAGCTTGTCAAATTCCCAACTTATTAAACCTAATTGCTATAATAATTAGCAACCATTGGCAAAATATTCATCACAGAGAAAGCACGAAGGCACCTAATTAACACTCACAAAATACTAACCATTCACTTCTTGATATTTTACCTGCCATTTTATGTTTTCGTTTCTGAAGATGTGTGGCATAATACCTTGTCCTAGGGAGAAATGGGATAGGATTTTTTTTCTTTAAAAGCTGAATTTGGTAAAACAGATACTTTTCACTGCAACATCCAAACATTTGTTATAAAAGCCCAATTAGCTTCCATTTCTGAGACCCAAAATGGAATTCACAGACAAAGAAGGAGAAATTCCAGAAGAGAGACTAGCTCATCAAGTATTCTGCAGGATATGGGGAATGGATGGAGTAGGAACATCCTGTAACCAATGTGAGAACCATCTTCACCAGACTACTGATTATTCTGAAGTTTTTTTCTCTTGGTCTTTGTTTAGTTTATTCTGGCAGGAGTGACAAGGCAGAATCAGATTTTAAAACAAGCATGAGAAGGTTGAGTTTATCTGATGTGGAATAGGCACTTTCTGGAAATTTCAGAGATGTTCATTTCTGAAGACAAAAAACATTTTCCAGCGGTCTCAAGTATACAGATTGATAGAGGTATGTCCTGGTTTCAGCTGGGATAGAATTAATTTTCTTCCTAATATCTGGTATGGTGCTGTGTTTTGGATTTAGGATGAGAATAATGTTGATAACACACTGATGTTTTAGTTGCTGCAGAGCAGTGCTCACACAGAGCCAAGGACTTTTCAGCTTCTCATACTGTTATGACAGTGCAGAGGCTGGGTGTGCACAAACAGCTGGGAGGCGACAGAACCAGGACAGCTGACCCACAGTGGCCAAAGGGATATTCCATGCCATATGGCGTCATGCTGAACAACAAAAATGGGAGAAGTCGGCTGGCAGGGAGGAGGCCACTGCTTGGGGTCTGGCTGGGCACCCGTCAGCGGGTGGTGAGCAATTGCATTGTGCATCACTTCCTTTGTATATTCTTTATTATTATTATTATTATTAGTATTATTATTATTATNTTATTATTTCCTTTTATGTCCCATTAAACTGTCTTTATCTCAACCCATGAGTTTTTACCCCCTTTTTTTTTTTTCCCCGATTCTCTCCCCCATCCCAATGTGTGCATGTGGGAGGGGAGTAAGTGAACAGCTGTGTGGTGCATAGCTGCCTGCTGGATGAAACCAGAGGAAGTTAAAACTACTGGTGTCTGATAAAGTACCTGTATTTCATTGCATAATCACAAAAAACAGATTTTAGTTCCATAATCCATTCACTTACACAAGATGTTGAGAAGTTGTTATACAAAAAAAAAAGAAAAAATATCTTATAGCTTTCATGTGACAAAATAATTTATTTCCTGCATGGAAACATTCAAAAGTTTAAAGCAATTTCAGCCATGGATAGTAATGTATTTACATTTATTTTTCATGCAGCTAAAATGTATATTTATTAAAAGCAAAATATTTTGATAGTCTTTTCTCATCTGAAATTCCTCTGCCATCTTTAGGAATTTGAGTAAATGAGAAATATAGAACTGTATGTTTTATTTGCATTTTAAATGTGAAGTTCACAAAATAAAATTGTGATTCTAGGGATTTTTTTTTTCCAGAACATTATTTAGTTTTCTCCTTTAACATCCACAGTCCTTCCTGAAAAGCTGTGTTTGTCATGCACTGAGCACCATTTTTTCTCATGAATGTGTTCTGACTCTGTTGTGGTTTATTGCTGTTATGTCACTTCTGTGTTAAATGTAACACCAAGGTTGGTAAGATGGGAGACAGCAAGATATATCAGTGAAAGAGTAGCCTAAAAAGCAAGTTTGATATGTAATTGAGAATGCAAGCATGAAAAAATTGTACTGCTCTCTGTGGGGTGCTGCCATAGAGCAGACTGACTTGATCTGAAGTCAAACTTTTCAAAACAGACATATTAGTGGAGCCCAGTAAACGAAATATTTCAAGTGCCTATCACTTGTATTGGAATACATGAATATTAGACTTCACCTTCCCTGGTGGAAATTAGATTTATTTATTTTTTTGACGTAAGCTTTTAGTTTTTAGATTTTTATAAAAAAAAAATATTACTATCTGTAGATAAAAATAATGAAGAATATTTTAGATTTCTATTTTCATCTCTATCTTAATCTTGTGTATTTATCAACTTGTACTGTTTGTCAGAGAATAATTCCAAGGAGTGCACCTGAATGGTTAGTGATATTCTAACTTCATTTTACGGTCACAAATGCATTAATTTAATGACCTATAATGCAAATCAACATCAACCTGTTTTTTTTTGTTTGTTGTTTTTTTTTTTGTTTTTTTGTCTTACAGTGCTAGCAGTTGCCCATTTGTTTTTCACCTATGAAAGTGTTAGTAATAATTAAAACAATTATAAGATTGAAAGTAACTACTGGATGAAAAGGAAATGAAATAAAACACAGGGAAAATGTTTAGCAAAAATTAAAGGGGAAGCCGGGTCAAACTTGCTTGTCTGCATTCTTAGTGATACCAGTCATAATGTCTAATCTCTTCCCATAAAATAACCACAAGTACAATTTACCAGTAGTCTACTCTTCTTCCTTGCTCCCTAGAGGCATTTTGGACTATAGATAGACTTCTAGTAAGACACAGTTTGTCTAGTAAAGAAAAAGGGACTGGGATTACCAGCCTCTGAGAAGTGTAGAGAAATGAGAAGACAAGAGCATACAGGAAATTCTTTACCTTTTGCAGAACTATAATCCTCCAAAGGAGGATTATAATGTGGATGTTTATTGGAAAAGAGGTGGAACTGAGTAATTTACCATAAAAATATTTCTAACATATAATATTTTACAAAGTTAATAACAAATATAATGATGTGCAGTCACTGACCAAAGATTGAGACTATGACTGAAAATTTTGTTGGTTCAGTTTTGCAATTTGGGTGGAGTAGTAAGTCTTGAGAAAATTCAAATACAACATAAACTTCTGTTGAAAAAACATGAGAAGAGTCAGGAGGATAATACTGGTTGCTACTCACAGAGTTCATTGTATAGATTGACGTGAAGTCCAGAAAATGGGTGTGACACTCCCATTTGGGAATGTCTCAGTGGCTGAAAATTGCAATATGTAATTTTTGGAGTAGCTAGTGGTTCAAATCCCTTCAAGACAGAGGAAGAACACTTGAATCAAGGTCTCCCATATCTTGAGTGACTAGCATTTTAACAGTAATTTTGAACTGAATGCCTGTCTCTCATACCTTTTGTTCATATCTGTGCAACAGAAAAAAAAAAATCAGATCTCAGATTTTCTCCAGTGCAGAGTGAAAACTAAGCCTGAAGTATTATGTCCTGGCAAACTGGAATCCTTGTTTTTCAGTGAGCTCTACTTTTGTGCTTGGGTTTATCAAATCTAGTTAGATGTAAATTCAATTTTAGTGTATGCTAGTAGTCTCAATATCTGAGACAGAACCCAATTATGTGAACATCTGAAGGAAAGAGCAGGAATCAGAGTACTTGAGTGAGAATAAATGGAAAATTAAACAAAACCATTTCCTTGACTAGATCCTTGTTTTTAAAACATGCTGGAGAACAAATACTTGTTGTAGGTAGAAAATCAGAATACATAGTAGGTAGATCTCATGTTGTTGGAATTTGCTTCACTGCTCTTCTTGAATGTTACCTTATTTTGGGCTATTTCCAAGTCTGATTTCTATTCTTGTTTCAAACCAGACATATTTGCAGGAGCTAGAAAATATTCAGGTAAATTTAAAACACATTTCATCATTTATGCACATATGCCAAAAATATGCAACTAAAAGATTAAAATAGATCAAAAGAGTTGACTATTGCATCCAGATATGAATTCATGAAATTTATGGTCCAGTAAGGTTGTATACAGGTGAAACAAGATAGAGTTTATGTTGATCAAACTGGGTTTCAGCCAAGGAATTGCAAAGATCCTGTCATCACTTGGTTATGACACTGTTGTGTAGCTAGGGTGATTATTATTTTCTTAAAATCATGACCTGTAAAGATAGGTCATTTTTTTTCTGTCTTTAAAACTTAAGAGATAACCTGAAAAAGTTTAATTTTTAATTTAAATCCTGGATTTTAATAATAATAGGACAAGCAGGTTTTACGACAGATAAATCATGACCTGCTGATAGCCACCAGGACTGGCATAATGCAAGAACTAATTTATATGGTGTCATAGTGTGTAATGTAACAGTCAATTTATAGTGTCTATATAGATCATCCTGAGGTGTGTCTAACTCTAAATTTCTTTCACTGCAAATTAGTCAAATGTATGTGTAGAATGCCCACACATGCACATATACACACATATAAAACCTGATCTTTAAAATTTATGTTAAATTCTTGGAGACTATGAAGTGTCTTAAATACAAATATTTACAAATAAGAGTATTTCCAAAAGATATCTGCTCTTAAATTCGCTTCACAGAATCACAGAATGGTAGAGGTAGGAAAGGACCTCTGCAGCTCAGTCATCTGGTCCAACTCCCCAGCCTAAGCAGGGACATCTAGAGCCAGTTCAGTATCCCAAAGGCATTGCAGAGGAATGGTCAAGAAATTTTACTAGGGGATAATTTTGAAGTAAACAGTTATATTTCTTTTAACCTGAAAACAAAAACAAAAACAACAACAACAACAAAAAACACACTACCAAAAAAAAAAAAATCATTATGTAGACTGAAGCTTTCCAATTTGCTCTTAGTACCTCTGAGTACCAGACAAGAGAAAACAGACCTCTTTCTAATGTAACAGGATGCTCTCATTATACGTGTTTTCTGTCTCCTATAAGACACTTGAACTTAGTGATCATTTACAGTAAAGGTCAATACAATCTTCCTAATTTCTTTCTTTAACTCTCCCCTTTTCCTTTCCTTTCCTTTCCTTTCCTTTCCTTTCCTTTCCTTTCCTTTCCTTTCCTTTCCTTTCCTTTCCTTTCCTTTCCTTTCCTTTCCTTTCCTTTCCTTTCCTTTCCTTTCCTTTCCTTTCCTTTCCTTTCCTTTCCTTTCCTTTCCTTTCCTTTCCTTTCCTTTCCTTTCCTTTCCTTTCCTTTCCTTTCCTTTCCTTTCCTTTCCTTTCCTTTCCTTTCCTTTCCTTTCCTTTCCTTTCCTTTCCTTTCCTTTCCTTTCCTTTCCTTTCCTTTCCTTTCCTTTCCTTTCCTTTCCTTTCCTTTCCTTTCCTTTCCTTTCCTTTCCTTTCCTTTCCTTTCCTTTCCTTTCCTTTCCTTTCCTTTCCTTTCCTTTCCTTTCCTTTCCTTTCCTTTCCTTTCCTTTCCTTTCCTTTCCTTTCCTTTCCTTTCCTTTCCTTTCCTTTCCTTTCCTTTCCTTTCCTTTCCTTNCTCCCCTTCCCTTCCCTTCCCTTCCCTTCCCTTCCATCTCCTAAAAGCAGCATGGATGCTACTGCGTGTTGATTCGAATAAAGGTGTTCCAGTCGATAGAGAACTTAAAATCTGTGAAGTCTTTAAAGGCCAAACAGAAGCTAGAGGGGAGGAAAATTAGTCATCTTTTGCTCCATATTACTCCTAGCTTAAATGCCATATAGTTTAATCCAAGACGCCATGTTGGTACCTTAGCTTATTTATTTTGATTTCCCAAACAGTTGTTCAACAGTTCTTCGAGACTTACAGAGCTCATAAGAATATACTAAAATGTTCTTGTTGCATGTTATTGGAATTACAATAATCATTTTTAATACATGATATCTCTTAAAGAATTAGATCTCAACATGTTGTTATGTGTGTCTTATATCATGACATTCCCTCACCCTCCCAGCATTATGACTTCATACGGGCATCTTAAATACTTACTTTTTATGTCACCTACTCCCAAATACATCTTTATATCTGATTTCCTCTGCAGACATGGAAGATCGGAAATTGTATGCTTAACAACAGACTCCACTTTGTATCATATCAATAGTTTATTATGATTTCTGTATCAATACAGGATTACATCTTTACTTTGTACCTTATATCAATACATCAATCACTATGTAACAGAAATTCATTGGGTAAAGTGAGATCAGCTAGACTTTTGCAACTAGGTGTTCTTCAACTATCAGGCAGAAACAGCTAGGATGATATCAGTGGATCAGTACTCCATTTGCATTTTTGACACTGAATCCTCAAGGCTGAATTCTTTGTATTACAACTGGTCCAAAAATAGACTTGCTTTTTCAGACTTATTCATTGCAAATTTTTACATCAAAGGAATTGTTCTTACACAGTTTTTATATAGTTCTTATATGGTCAGTGAGAGTAGCTGAAGAAATTCAGTTTTGTAAATTGCTTTTATGGTTATAAACTTACAATAACGAGGACATCCCTTAAAAATCTATTTTAAAGATTATGCTTCCAATTCTGAAATTAACTACACAAACTGGGTTTGAAAAGATTCAATTTAACAGTCCAAAGGCTCACGTTCATACAATTCCTACACAACAAATGCTGAGCTCCTTTTCTTACAACCTCTTTTACCTTACCTTGTCTGGAGACTCTGCAGCTAGCGAGCTTTTCAAATCACTGCCAAAAGACTGAACTGCTGAATCATTCTTGAAAATGAATATTAAAATAATGTTTTATAACAAAAGAATCAGCCATAAATTGGAACTGGAATGAATGTTTATATATATATTGTAACAAAAGAATCTTTTGTGAAAAATATTGAAAAGTGAACGTTCTGTGTGTATCTGATAAGCAACATCTTGTTATACACACAAGAATAATGAGTCTTTCAGCCAAGTTGCAGTAAAAAATAAAAATAACTTCTGACTATTTGTGCAGTTACAGCTTTATTTGCAGACTCAGCCCAGCAGTAGTGGCCAAAAGAAAAAATTATAATGGCTTTAATTTAGTAGGGGCAACAGTACCTGTATTTGTCAAGATCTCTACTCCAAGTACTTTGCAGTACATTGGGTAGGTCTTGAATTTAGGAACCTGTATATCCTATCAAATTCAATGATTAATTAATATTTAAAAACCAGATGATTGGTTAACAGAAACATTTATGTCAAGTATTTTAATATAATAACAACAGTTGGAAATTACATGTGAAAAGTATCAGAAATATTAGGCTTGTGACTTTCTAACAAAATACTTTAAGTGGTAGAATGATCATATTTCTTTTCTGTCTGTTATTATGATACATGCTACATGGAAATGCCACCACACCGAGAAAAGAAATTAATACAACAAATCCTAAACACAGTCCACAGTGTAATTTAATACAACATTTCTACACAAAAGAGGAAGATGTTCGCAAGTAAGTGTTCACAAGTGTACCATTTAAAAGGAAAAAATGTTTCATTCATCCCAAGAACGTTGGTAGTGACTTTTAATTTTCCTTTAAATATTGAATACTGTGCTTTCTAGGTGGTCACGTTAACTTTCTTCTTTATTATAGTACAAGTTAATTACGCTTGAACATCTTCCATTAGGTAAGTAAAGATTAATAAAAAAAGAAATAACTGTTCAGTTTCAATTCATTCTGGGCTATTTACAGAAGAATTTGACAACAATTTAGCAGTAATACAAGCCACAGAAAAAGATAGGACCACTTCCTTTCCCTAATGAAACTTTTTTTCAGATTAGCTATAAATCTCCCTTATGTGAGATCCTGATCTTCAAAATATTTTTTTCTATTCTCATCTATTTGAAAGTAAAGTTTTGAGGATACACAGCTTCTGAACAGCACAGCTGACTCCCTTTAGACTTAGTACCCATCTTTCAGTCAACTTTGCTCACAGAATCAGACTTTGCTGAACACGCTCTACCATCTCCTTTGAGAAAATATTGTTATTCTTTTCTCTTGGTAGTATTAGTTACCATTAGAGCAGCTTTGCAGATGCTTGTCTTATCTTCTCCAGTTAGCAACAAACGTTAAAGGATAGTTTATTTAAGACAAGGATTAACAGGCTGCTTGGGAAAAAAAATGTATTTAAGTTAAAAATGATTAAAAATATGGGTTTGCTTACTGGTTGGCCAAGAGAGAATGGCAAATAGCTAACTGTTTAGCTGAGTCATTTGGATGGGTAAGATTCAGATCTCTTCTCTGAGTCTGAACAGATCTGCATTTGAATCACAGTTTTAAGTTAACATACTAATTTTTGGATATGGCTACTCTTTGCAAAAAATTCACTTTCACCAGAAATTGCACCCCAAATATAAGAGGCCTGCCCAGTTCATGGTCTGTCAATAGAAATATGTTTTAACTAAACAGTATTACATTTTCCATCACACGTGCTCTCTCTCTGCATGCAAAATACTGCAAAAGCAGTTTCCTGATCATTCTGAGCCATGTTATTGTTTTCTGTTGCTTGTTTATTTAGACATTTACATTTGGGATCTAACGTTGGGAATACCATGAAATGTGTAATGGTCAATATATCTGAGTACTGTTATTTTGTCTTTTCTGCTACAGTTGAGTCATTGCCTGTGATTTCTCTAGTTGTGCTAAATATGGGTTTGAGTTTGCTGAAGCAAGTATCCTGAACTATCACAGTTCACTCTATCAGTTTTTCTTCCTTTACCTTTCACTGTTTGTGTGTTGAACTTAGGACAACTAGGTATCCCACTCTTTTTGAGTGGTATTCAGCTCATGAAAGCTAGGTCTTGATTTTGCTACTTAAATACAAATACAGAGTCCTTTGGGATGTCCTGGGTATCATGTCCTGGCCTTCAAATGCCTATCCAGAAGAGCACAGGTCTTCCAAGGGTTGTTTATCATGTTTATCACCACTCCCATCTCTTAGGTATTGTACAAACACAGATGTCTTTGCTTAGGTAACTGAAGCAAATCCCCAGACTGGGAATCAAGTCAGGAATAAGGCATTTAGACTGAGGTGCCTCTAAATGAGCTAAACTCTATCTATAATCAATGGAGATCTAGTTAATTAAATTAGTGTAGTTTAAACAGTCATTCAAGTTACCAGAAAAATACTTCTCCTGGATGATCAGCTAAATTTCTTTCTAGATTCTTTTGACTGTATTAACTAGGTCTTCAGAATAGGCTCTACACTAAAGAGCTCATGTGTAAACACCTAAATGTAGTTATTTTAACTCATGTTGTATCTCACTCTTTTAGACATTTGAACACATCTGCATCACTAACATAGGTGAACCTCCAGCGTGCTCTGTATTAAGGTCTTTCTTTCCAACCTTGAACTCACAGTGTCTAATTGCTATTTCACCCACAAGGCTGACGTAGAGTCATACAATCTCCATCTTCTGCAATATGGTGAAAATGAGAAGGAAAACCACATTTCTGTGATTCTATCTGGTGGCCAGTCACTAGTGGGGTTCCCCAGGACCCCATTGTATGGCCAATTCTCTTCAATGTTTTCATAAATGACTTGGATGTAGGACTAGAAGGTGTATTGAGTAAGCTTGCAGATGATACTAAATTGGGAGGAGCTGTTGACTCTCTCGAGGGTAGAGGGGCCTTGCAGAGAGACCCTGACAAATGAGAGAGCTGGGAAATCACCAGCTGCATGAAGTTCAACAAGAGCAAGTGCCAGATTCTGCACCTGGGACGGGGCAACCCTGGCTGTACATTCAGACTAGGGGACAAGAGGCTGGAGAGCAGCCCCACAGAAAGGGATCTGGGGGTTCTGGTCAACGGCAAGTTGAACATGAGTCAATAGTGGGCCCGAGCAGTCCAAAGGGCCAACTGTATCCTGGGGTGCATCAAGCATAGCATAGCTTGGTCAAGGGAAGTGATTGTCCCACTCTACTCTGCACTGGTGCAGCCTCATCTCAAGTACTGTGTGCACTTTTGGACACCACGATATAAGAAGGACATAAAGCTATTAGAGAGTGTCCAAAGGAGGGCTACAAAGATGGTGAAGGGTCCAGAGGGAAAGGCGTGTGAGGAGCAGCTGAGGTCACTTGGGTTGTTCAGCCTAGAGAACAGGAGGCTGAAGAGAGACCTCATGGCAGCCTACGGCTTCCTCACGAGGGGAGCGGAGGGGCAGGCGCTGACCTCTTCTCTCTGGTGACCAGCAATAAGACCTGAGGGAAGGGCATGAAGCTGCATCAGGGGAGGTTCAGGCTGGATATTAGGAAAAGATTCTTCACTGAGGGGGTGGTCAGGCTCTGGAACAGGCTGCCCAGGGAAGTGGTCACGGTACTGAGCCTGCTGGAGTTCAAGAGGCCTTTGGACAGCGCTCTCTGACATATGGTCTGATTTTTGGATGGTCCTGTGCACAGTCAGGAGTTGGATTCGATGATCCTTGTGGGTCCTTTCCAGCTCGGGATATTCTATGATTCTAACCAACTAAGGATCAGAACTGTTTTATGGACATTTATTTAGGCTGTCTTTTTGACTTTCCTGCCTTCAGAATTTACCCCCTTCACTCTGGGTCTGAATGTCAGTGTACATTATCCTTATCTCCCATGCATTTCACAGTTTCTTTGAGATACTGAGGGAAGCCATTCTGTAATAATTGTGCCAAATGTGACTGGACATACAAGACCACCATCTTTCACCTTAAGCCACTGCAATCAGTGATTATGATTCCCAATAGGAAGGTGTATCAGTTAAGTCTTGTTAGCATAGTTGTTAACATACCTATGATCTTTAACAAACTTTTTGCTATAGTGGTAGTAGACAAAATATGATGAACCATGTCTCCCAAACAGAATAATTTTGGTGTCCTCAAGCAAGTAGGTAGTCAGGATATGCAAACAAGCTGTTTGATCATCAGGAAGTGCAAAAGTGTCAGAAGTGTTCAGAAGTGTTCAGAAGAAACTGACTGTAAACACTAAGAAGGGCAACAGCAAATCGGTGTGATTTGAAAAGACCAATTATCAGCAAGGTATATCTACCTAGTTCTTATAACAAAGGAGACTTGAGCCTACTAGGGTGACTGAAAGTTTCCGGAAAGACTCTGAGAAATGAAGACCCACTACCCTGCATCAGGATCTGACACTCTCTCCAGGGAGCCCAGGGAGTGGAAAAAAGCTAGGGAAACCTCATGATCCATCTGCAGGATGAGGTGCACCTCGGCAGGAACCGCCACACTGACCTTTTCAGCCTCTTTTTGGAACTGCACCATCTCTCCCATGGAACAAGGTAGTTGTGTAAGGAACTACCATGATAACATACTTCTGTCCCTCACTGCACCATGTCCCCCATGGGACAAGGATGTTGCATAACTAGTAAAACTGGATATATCTGTGGTTAAAGTGCTTTGATTTCCAAATCTCTTTGGCCTCCTCCCTGCCATTTGGTCTTACACCACAACAGGTGGACATTATGAACTCTGTTTAAGCCTACGACACAAAAAGGCAAGATACTACTGATTTCTAATTCACTGCATTTTAGTCCAAGCCACTCAAGCATTACTTCCTTTCACAGTATTCTCCCATGTCATTTAATTGTCTATTAAACCAATATGCAGTGTTTTGCAACAGTTCTCTATTTTTTACTCATATTTAATAGTGATAGTCTGGACATAGTTTCTGTACCCTGAAGACCTATTTAAACAGGAAATTGATTTGCCTGTTTTCTGTGCTATTGATGGTCAACAGAGTCCTGTTGACTTTCATTCTCCTGAAAGATAGACAAATTTATGAAAAAGCAGAGATGGGACAGAGACTTGCTCTCAATTCACTTTCAGTTTCATGAGTAAATTTATCTACTGGTAGCTCAGAAGAATAGGAAAAAAAAAACACCTGGAATACTGGAATTTGCCTATAATTTGAACCAATGTTCAAGCAGTATGTAGGCTGTCCGGATCTAAGTGAGAGTTTGAGCTCAAATTAATGTGACAATGGATATACAGCCATTGTGTCCTAATATGGTAAGAAGATAATGAGTCGGATTGCAAGGGACTGTGCAGGGAATATTTCTTTTTATATATAATGCTGAACATGCACTGTCAATTACTTTTACTAAATGTCAGTACTGTTATGGTTAGGTTAGTCATAAGAATGAACTACAAAGATTCTATCTAACCTGTGCCACCCCCCCAAAATATCAAAAACCTGTAAAAAAAAGGAACTTTGTGTTATGAAAGTACCCTTGTGCTTCAGTGAATTACTATTGTTCATTTTAATTCCTTTCTCTCCCTGAAAAAAAAAAAAAAAAAAAAAAAAAAAAAAAAAAGAAAAGAAAAAGAAAAAGAAAAGAGGACCAACTTCTAAAAATTGTATATTCGTTACATTCATAAGACTGAGAAGTAGACCAATAACTACCTGAGACGTACAGACTACTTCCCTGGTCAATTTATGATGATTTAGTTATTTAATAAAAACAAGAATATATTTCTTCTTTTTATGAAAACTGTAGATATTAACAAAAATTTGGGCTTATATTTTTAAAGTCACTTAAAAAACAAGTGTGACTATTTTCCATTCAAAATAAAATAAGATACCAGTGCTATTTCATATTGCATTATAACCATTTGTGTTGAAGAAGTGAAAGAATACATAGGTAATAAAATATATATACATATAAACAAAATAAAATAAAAACAAAAACAAACAAACAAAAACATCTACCAGGTAAGTTAGCTATATATTCAAAAGAAAGCCATGAGTTTATAGTGATCCTTCTTTGAAGTTGCCAGGTATTTTATCTCTGGCTTCAATGTAAATCGCATCCATAAAGTTGAAAAAAAGGAACAAATCTTGCAAGGGAAACCTGACAACAGTAAATTGTCATTTACAAGGTTGATGGAAGCACAGCTTTGGGATTCATCTTTGCTATAATGAATAGAAGCGGCTAAAAGTTCTTATTTATCAGTTATTATGATCTTCCTATCAGAAACTGGGTATTTTAAAGTCACCTAATACTCAATAGGCTGTAACTGAAGCTTGAGAACATTGAAGGTTGGAATTGTTGAAGTTGGTACTGTAAGGAGGAACCATTTGAAGTGGACAGGCAACTGATTTCATACTGAGGAACTGAGGAAAATTGCTGTTTTTCATTTTCCTGTTATCTCCTGGGTATGCCCTTGAGCAAATCACTTCTTTATGTTTCAGTTTCCCCAGCCTCCTTTAACATTTTGGGAGAGCAATATTTGAATTCTCTAGCTTGACATGTCTTTTCAACTTAAATTTATACATTTCAAAAACAAATTTTCCAGAAGAATTCAAATCAAAATATTTTAATTTGATTTTCTAAACATTCAGCATTCCAATTCCTTAAAATGATCAGTTAAAATAAATTTTCCTGGGCAAATTCTAAAAGCTGCTTTGGAATGTCTTTGCTGCTGTTTCAGCCCTCGTTCAGCTGGGTTATCTTGTCACTCACTTACGATGTCACTTGCAAGATCTGTCTTGGTGCTCATTCAGCTGTGAAATGAAACAGTTCAGGGAGCTGAGCTGCATGATGTCTATCTGTGAGCTGCATAGAGGACTGAATTTCAGGAGAACTGAGTTAGATTGACTTAAACTGCCATGGTTAAGCTTATCTACTCTTGGATCATCTGTTAGAAAGTTATCATGATTTACATGTCCAAATATGCCAAAGAATAGCTAAAATTATATATACATCCTCATAATTGCCATTTGTAAATTCACAGCAAATTCATAGGTTTGTTGTGTGCTCCTATGACAAGTGTCAGCTGGAGGGAGACTCTTAACTTAAACAAACCGGAAAATATCTGCCACTAATCGCCACACATTCATAACACAAACACTCACAAAACATTTTCAACACCTTGTCCTCTTTGATGGTTTACCATAGTTCACACATTTCATTTCTGCTGGTGATTCTGAATGGTGCATAACAAAGGTTCTGGGAGAAAAAGAAAGTTTATGGAGTACACACATATCCACATATATCTAAGAGTGTCTCCACATCCTGTTAGAAAAGCTGTTCAGAAAACTGTTTTTCATGTCATGAGAGGATACAATATTTGTAGCATTTCATCTGGTCCCCAAAACATTATATTTTGAAACACATTTTTCATTCAATATCAGAATATCCTTAAAATTTTTACATTCATTTACATCATAATGACTCTTTCCTTTTTCTGAATTTCAGTACATTCACATCTCTATCTGGAAAGTGTTTGAACAAATGTGAGAAATCCCCCACAAAGATCAGTGACAGCAAAATAAGCATTTGACTGTGACGAAGTTGTTTGAATTGTGCTCTATATAAAAAATAAGCAACGTCTGAAAAGTTTTGAGTCAACATCATAACTAGCATCAAGGCCTGCTAGCAGAGACTCTGGAGAAGATGCCACAGGACCTTTTCTAGGAAAGCCACAGACTAGAACTGATGTGCGTCTTGCTCCTTGGCAGTGAGTATATTCTTCTTGCTCCCCAACTGCAATTGCTTCTGACAGAGAAGACTGATCTTAAATGTTCATGTGAGTGACACCAACTCCTGCAACAAATAGATTGGGTGAAAACATTTT
This sequence comes from Chauna torquata, assembly GCA_013399475.1. Classification (NCBI taxonomy): domain Eukaryota; kingdom Metazoa; phylum Chordata; class Aves; order Anseriformes; family Anhimidae; genus Chauna; species Chauna torquata. Next base: position 14,204 of record VXAL01002128.1, on the reverse strand, counting down.
AAAGGTTCTTACCTAAACCTCCAGCTATTTTTTTCTCTCTTGTTTCTTGTCTGGTTCTCAGATTTTATTACTTGCTTGTTCATAGCAAGGATTTTTATACAGCATTTAGACCCTTACAGTGCTAAGCAGTAAGATTTTTTTTTTTTTTTTTCCCCCCTCTGGTCAGTGGTGAATAATGGAAAAGAATTGCCTGGATAAACATCATATTCTGTCTAACACAGTAGTAGAAGCCTGGGGTCAGTTACTCATTTGATTGGTATATTTATGCAAAAGGAATATTATTTTTAACAGTATTTTATTTTTAAAGCTTTCCATGAGATCAATTGCTATAATTTGTTCTTCACACCTCATGTTCTTTTTCCTAGGAGAAAAGCAAAATGCATATTCCTGCACAGAGCTAGCATCTCCTCCCCAAAATTCTACTCCCAAAATCTCAAGTGAATCCCTGTGCTTTCAAGAGTGAAATAATTGAAAAGCCCAACTTGGGTATTCATTTTTCTCAAGGCACAACTTGCTAGCAGCAAGCTCCTGGGTATAAATTGCAATCCTCTGGGAATATTAACAGTGACTTCAAGTTTTTGTTAAAAACAAAACACAACAACAATGAAAAAAATCCCTGAAGTGGCAATAATGCAATGATACAGATCAGGTACAAAATGAAACCACTGCAGTAATGAATGTTAAATGCAATATTTTGAATTAATGCAAAAGTTGAAAGAAATTTCCAAACCCTATGGGGTCCAAGTACTGTGGGAAATAAAAGTCTATGATGAATATCTTCTTCGTTGATTGAGCAAAACATAAAACAGATTGAACTGTGGCCTGTAGTTCAAGGCTGGTAACCTAACTGATGAAAAAGTAGTCAATCTACTCTAAGAGTCTCTGAACATTATCAGAAATGAAACATGAACTTTATTTACATTCTTGACATTTGGACACTGACATATTTTATGGAAAAGTGATTAAGACTTCCATGTCATTTATTAACTATGTCTAAAAATGTCAAGAAGTATTATTTACATATGTTTGTAAATAATGTATTAGTCTCTATCATGCCAAAATCCTTTCTGAGAAGCTATCACTGAATATGGTAACTCAGCACTGTAATTGATATTGTTTAGGAATTAGTGGGTGAAACAAATAGTAACATTTTCCTTGTGAAATATGTATCTCTTTCATATTAAGCAACATTTGTTTCTGGATACAGAATCATAGAATCATTTAGATTAGAAAACACCTTTAAGATCATCAAGTCCAACCATCCACCTAACACTACATGTCCACTGCTAAACCATGTCTCTCAGCGCCACATCCACATGTCTCTTAAATACTTCCAAGGATGGCTACTCCACCACCTCCCTGGGCAGCCTGTTCCAGTGCCTAACTACCCTTTCCATGAAGAAATTCTTCCTGATATCCTATCTAAACTTCCCGTGGTGCAACTTGAGCCCATTGCCTCACTTCCTATCACTTGTCACGTGAGAAAAGAGACCAACGCTCTTCTCATTGCAACCTCCTTTCAGGTATTTGTAGACAGCAATGAGGTCTCTCCTCAGACTCCTCCAGAATAAACAGACCCAGTTCCCTCAGCCGCTCCTCATATGTCCTGTTTTCTAGTCCCTTCACTAGCTTCATTGCTCTTCTCTGAACGTGCTTGAGCAACTAAATGTCTTTCTTGTAGTGAGGGACCCAAAACTGAACACGGTACTCAAAGTGAGGTCTCACCAGTGCTGAGTACAAAGGGACAATCCTTTCCCTAGTCCTGCTGGCCACGCTATTTCTGATACATGGCTGGATGCTGTTGGCATTCTTGGCCACCTGGGCACACTGCTTGGTCTTGTTCAGCTGGCTGTTGACCAGCATCACCAGGTCCTTTTCTGCTGGGCAACTTTCCAGCTGCTTTCCCCCAAGCCTATACTACTGCATGGGGTTGTTACGACCCAAGTGCAGGACCTAGAATTTAGCCTTGTTGAATGTCATGTGACTGGATGCAGCCCATCGATCTAGCCTATCCAGATCCCTCTGCAGAGCCTTCCTACCCTCAAGCAGATCAACACTCCCACTCAACTTGGTGTCATCTACAAATTTACTGAGGGTGCATTCAATCCCCTGATCAATATCATTGGAAAAAGATATTAAAGGAAACTGGCCCCAGTACTGAGCCCTGGGGAACACCACTTGTGGCCAGCCACCAGGTGGATTTAACTCCATTCACAATGACCCTTTGGGCCCGGCTATCCAGCCAATTTTTTACCCAGTGAAGAGTACATCCATCCAAACCATGAGCATCCAGTTTCTCCAGGAGAAGGCTATGGGAAACAGTATCGAGTGCCTTGCTAAAGTCCAAGCAAACAACATCCATAATCTTTCCCTCATCCAGAGGGTCATTTTGTCATAGAAGGAGATCAGGTTAGTTAGGCAGGACCTGCCTTCCATAAACCCTTGCTGACTGGGTCTGATCACCTGATTGTCCCGTACATGCCATGTGATGGCACTCCAGATGATCTGCTCCATGACATTCTCTGGTACTGAGGTCAGACTGACAGGCTTAAGCAACTTATTAAGTAACACATGTAGTATGAATCAGAATAAAGATACTGATCCATTATGAATTTTTATGGGTATTTATAACACCTTAAGTAGTATTACTGAGAAGAACATCTGAGCCTATTTACAAAGCTTTTTTGCCCTTATTGTATATTTCATCACCTTTTAAAAATATATAAATATATGGTCTTACATATCTTCTTACCTGTCTTTCAGATCAGTGATGTTCACCTGCTTTTTCACTCCATAAGAGAAAACAAGCAGTCCCAAGGCTGCCTAAATCCAAAATCACCTAAACCCACCACTGACACTGACAACACTTCTACCCACTGATTCTTCTGCACTGCTCAACTTTCTATTTTCTTTTCCTGAAGGCTGGCTGAGTGGTTAACTACAGGCACTCACAGGTTCAGAAATAGAGCTCATTTGCTGTAAGGCTCAAAATGTAGGAGTCAGGATGCAGAAAAAGCAAACAAAAATGTCTGACTCTGGCTAGTGGTTAAAGCAAATTATTATGAGCAATTGAAACAAAGGTTCCCTTCCAAGGAATGTATTTTTTTTGTTGTTGCCATGTTTTCATCATCCAATAATCTCCCAAAATATTTACATATTTCCCATGATAGGATCTGGAATCACAGAATAATTGAAGTTGGAAGGGACCTCCGGCACTGGGCATGACTGAAAAAAGCCTCGGTCTAGCCTCTTTGCAACTTCCCTTCAGGTATTTATGGACGATGATGAGATCCCCCCTGAGCCTTCTGTTCTCCAGGCTGAACAGTCCCAACTCTGTCAGTCTTTCCTCATAGGATAGATGCTCCGATCCCTTCATCGTCTTTGTGGCCCTTTGTTGGACTCTCTCCAGTAGCTCCATGTCTCCATTGTACTGGGGAGCCCAGAGCCAGACACAGCACTCCAGGTGTAGCCTCACTAGTGCTGAGTAGAGGGGAAAGATTACCTCCCTTGACCTGCTGGCTATGCTTTGGAGGCTTAGCTGTTTTCCTTCCAGAACCAGTTTCACTAGCTTTCCTTCTGGCTCCTTTGGTCTTGAATTTATGACTACAGAATCTTCTTCCACAACAATGTGATATTATGTTGGATACCCAAACTATTTCAAACTATTTCAATTATTTCTGTGCATTAGACTATGAAAAGCTATCCCAACAATCTCAAAATACCAGATGAAAAAGGATGTTTTCTCATGTCATATTGTTGACCTAATTAGAAAGAGAAGATGCAAAAGAACTGTAGAACATCTCTAAAAACTGAAACGCAAAAAAGTAAGTTTATCTGTGGCTTGTTTTCTTAGAGATTTATGTTTGCTTCAAGCAGTTTTGGAGCCTTTGCTTCTTTCCTGATAGTTCTGTGAATTGACTGCGAAGAATTTGTGCTGGTTTACTCAGCTTATTCTTTAAATGTATTCCTTACTTCCACACAATCACTGTTGCTATGTTATATTTTCTTAATTTGTATGTGTAGTATGGGAGTCTCTTAATTAAAATGCTGCCTACCCAAGCTATTTAAAATGTGTTGTCTTTTAAAAATGTATATATATTCTTTTATAAACAAAATAATGTAAACATTGATGATGATTTATAATATTAGCAAGCAACATGTTAACTGATGTGTTCTGTGTTATTCACTAGATGAGCACCCTGCACAGGTGAAAGTACGAATTTGAGGACCACTAAACACTGGATTTCCACAGCATGCAAAAACATCTGGGTTTCAGCAGTTTAATCTAATCAACTTTGAAATATTCACAGTGTTCAACAGACCTGAAATATTCTTATTTCTTACCCATGGTATAATGGTCTAATGCCTTTGTGTTGGGCTGCAGCATGAATTGTCGTTAGGAAAAGACTCAAAACTGTTTAAAGGCCTCTTTTTCCTTTTTTATCTCATGTGCAGAGTACATCAAGTAGTTGTTTTCAGTAAACACTTTTTTGGTTCTGAATTTATACTTATCACAGCCTTCGAAGATAATATGCAGAAAAACTTAAAAATGTAAAAGAAAAAGGAAAACATTAATACAAGATGCACATTAAAATCACATTTTGACAATCAGTTTTCTTACATTAGAACAAAGAGCATTTCCAGAAAGCAATTTTTAAACAACTTGAGAACTGTTCAAATGTATGACTGCAATGACAGTTCACTTATTAAACATTCATCAAAGTGTTCATTTGAGAATTTATTATTAATTTAGTGGCTCAGAGATGCCCTATCAGAGCACCCAGCCACATCTCAATGAAGAGAACCACAAGTACTCCTATTAGAACCAGCAGCAAGGTACTCATCAATGTGGTTATATGTGCTGGCCACTGATGCTAGGAAAAGGATTTGTATGTGCCTTTTTGGAAGAATCATTTTAAAATGTCCTGATCTTCTTTCTGTTTCTTTATTTTTCCCATGGCCATCTGTCTGAATGATGTCCCATCACCTGCTTTAAGCTGTGAGGAATAAAAAGAATCATTTTCTTCAAGAAACAACAAGGATCTACATCCATATTTACAAAGCACCTGTGAAAAAGTCAGTACTAGATTAGGAGGTTCCTGTTGGCATTGTTCAGTTCTATGTGGAAGAAGTAGACAGGGACAGCATCCATAGATGTCCTGTTAGCAGTGAGGTAGAGGGATAGATTTAGGAATGATGATGAGAATAATATGAAAGAAATAATTAGAATTGAGTTATCTTTGCCTCTGTTTTTAATTCTTATGATAAATCAAGATTTACTGCAAAAGGCTGAAGGACGGAGATATGGTAAAAGAAAATATTTATACAATTTGAAAAATTAGGGGTTTTAAATTAAGATGCGAGGATATGACTGACAGGAGGAAAGAGAATAAGTATCTAACACAAAATATTTTCTCTCCAAGTAACATTAATTTTTATTTGCCACTGGGTAAAAGTGTGTATGGCTCTAATTAGTCCACCTCAGCTGCTATGCAGCAATTGTTAAAACATGTGAATTTAAGCATATATATAAATACATATCAGCTTCAAAATAGGTATGAAGAGAATTACTTTTTACCAAAGCTAAAGAAATGTATACTATCAGGATTGGTCCTCATGATGTCAGTTTCCAAATATGAAACTTAAAAAGAATAATTGTTTCTCTAGGTCTAAACTATACAGGGCCCTGAACTACAGAAGGTCATTAAGGTTGTTTAATGTCATTGATGCATTTCCATTTCAATAGAGCATTATAAAATCACTGTCATATCATGATCACCACCAGATCAGCTATTCCATGTTTGGTTGACACCAGACCTCAAAGAGATCTTTCAACTATGATGATTTCATTTCTCAAGCTTAATTTATCTGATGTTCCAATTTGTTGCTTTTTTCATAACTGCTTATTTAAATATCTCTCTTTGTTTTCCAGAGACATCCATATCTTTCTTAATGGTACACCCTTAATTTTTTTTTTTTTTCCATGCTGTAAATATTTTTTTCCTTTTAAACCTCTAGCAGAGTTCAGCTCTATTACTACATCAGTGTCAAAGTCTAAAACTCTGACAATGATTTTAAATTGCAGAAGGGCTTTCAAGTGATGTCAGAGGCAAAGTAGAGATTCTTTGGGCTTAGAAGAGGGGAGAAGACAAAATCAAGGAAGAATAGTGGAGAGTGCTACTCAGCAAAAGGTATAAAGAGGAAAGTGAAACCTTTTGACAAGTGAAAAAACTCCTGAGAGCAACAGAGTGAGAATAAACAAACACTATTTCTATTTCCTTTTGAACACAGCCTAAGGGGAGTGCTTTGATGCAGAAATGATGTGTAAATATCTACAGCTACATTGTCCTTCTAGGCACTGTAAACAGGGTGAGCGAGCACCTGTGCAAACCAGAATATTAAACCGAATCCTGTGATTTTTTTTTTTTTTGTCCCATTTTGCCTAACCTCTATTGTTATTTGTTATGCTTACCAAACTGTTTGAGTTTTGACTTCACGTATTCATACATCTGTAGAGTATTTCCTCCCCCCTGCCCTGCCCTGCCCCTGGCACCAGAGCCTTTAGGAACCTGCAAAAATGCCGATTAGAAACTGTGCAGCCTGTTCTGGGACAGTCTATCCTGTGCACACCACGGCAATGGGAGGAGGATTGGACAGAACATTAAACTGTAGTAGAGAGAAGGAATGGGGCTACTGGTCTAAGAGTGAGTGGTGTGTGCCCAGGGTGCAGGGCTCTTTGGACACTATTGTACCAGAGGGACCAGGGCCTGGCTGTGACTCCAGCGGCTGTTTTGACTGGGCAGGTGCTGATCTGGGAAGCACTGTTATTGATGAACACTTGATCTGAGGGTTCTTCTGAAACTGCACATGGTATTTCCATAGTAAAATTTTCAGAATTTCTTGAAGTCTGTGTTATCTTGAGTGTAATCTGACACCATAATTTCAAGTTAATACCTTCAGTCATGTAAAGTCACCTGCTTACATTTTTGTTCCCAAAGACTCTGGAGCAGTGTCTAACATTTAGCTTCAGAATCAGTGTCTAAATCAAGAGGATGGATGGCACAATGGTTTTCAGGGAAGCAGAATCCTGATGAAATCTCCTGAAGTGTAAGAGACTTGCTGTGTGACTTTGGGAGTCCATTTAATCACTTGATGCCTTGATGCTCCAATCAAAAATGATACCATCATATTTTTTGTCTTACAACACTGTCAGTTCCTTCAACACTCTGGTAGTTAGGAGCATAAAGACCTTTAGGTAAAAGTGGACTGATGCTGTATATATGAGTACCTCTAGGATTAAGAATCTAAAGACCTCTTTTTCAAGGAAAGATTGATATGTAAATACCACAGACTCTGAATGGCATTCCAAGGAATGAGATTCTCATAGGAAGTATAAAAAGGAAAACATCCCCTTAGCAATATATTACTAGCTGTTTTGCAATTCATGACTATTCATTTTATTTGCATTTATGTATTTCAATATATAATAGAGTTAACAATATCAGACACATCACACTCGGCAGTTTCTTGGACTGAATAATATAATTTAAAATGAGGTTTAGATTTTCTGGTTAACCTTAGCACAGAAATATTTTTATCGGATTTGACTGCAGTGGTACATGAAGTTGAAAACCAAGCTAGCTCAGTCTATATTACAGTAGCTGTATTGCTACAGCATCTCTAATAAGATGGCCTAATGGCCTTGCATTATATTTATCATTATATTTATGTGGAAGCCAATAGAACCATTCCATCAGGTTAGGATGATTTTTGAACATTATTTCTGTCATATTTCCTGTTAGCCTTTATATACTTGATTTCATTTGATTTGATTTGATTAGATGTTGTTTCATTACACTATCTATATGTGACCATTAGTTGAGTACCGCTCAGAAGACAAATGTTTTTAAATCAGACATTTTTAGATTAATATTTGTCTTATAAATATAATCATTATATTCCCAATAGACAAATATAGTTCATAATTTGGTGCAGTACAACTTCAGAGTTGTAATTGCAATGCGTTCTTTGTCATACCTTTCTACATGTAAGAAAATATTAAATATATAAATGAAGGTATCTTTCAAATAACCACTTACATTTCCTTTTTTCAGGTAACGTTACACAATATTTTTATGGAGTTGCAACAGTTTATGGTACGTTGAGTGTTATATACATGATGAGGAAAGGTTTTTCTCCTAGAAAGTGATTCAGATTGATTCAGTCTGATCTTGCAAATAAGGTGAAATGAATTTTACTCATTGCATGAATGTTGAAGAACTAGGTTCATAAATGTTCAGCATCCAAGATACAGTCTAACTAGCTTCTATAACAACTACTCATTTGAAGACTACTCGTGCAAACTTATATAGCTTTGGAAAGGTATAAATTTTTAATAGAAGAGCTTGTAGTAAGTTTAACAATATTACATAGAATACATAGACTTCTTTTAGAACGAAGTGATACATTTTGTTTTTTGCTTGGGTACACATTATCCATGCTGAAAAAAAAATATTACAGAGGAAAAATACTAGAAGACTATGAAATAATGCAAATACAGTGGGACTTGTGGTTGAAACATTGAAGACTGATCACTGTCTTATTTAATGAAGTTCTTAAAGCCTTTTATTTATAAACAAGCCAAATAAAGATGTTGCCAGGATTTACAGGACTCTCCTGCTCCTTGGAGCATTGGACAAGACACAATCTCATGGCTTTCAGATCTACTGCTGGTATCAACCTTATGTAACATTTTTTATGCACCAGATGAATGCTGTCTTCAAAGCAGACAAAATTGTTATGCTTCCCATCTAGAAAACTGTTTCATGATCTTATTGTTCTGTATTGTTCTGTTTATGAGTTTCAGTATCAGTTTATTCACTGACAGTTTTTCACCTACTCTTGTACTTCTACTGCCATTTAATTTAAATAGTTCTTTCCAGTCTCTGATGTTTATCTGCCTGATTTGTTAAAAAAAAATAATTAGCCTTTCTTGGTGTTTGCTAAAGAAGCTAAGCTGTTCCCCCCCTTATATATTGTGTACCATACTGTAAAGGTGGTCTTTGTGTTGAATCTCCTTCCACCTACATCTATTTTACTTTAAATCAGACTCCAACAAGTGGGAAGATGTGAAATCTAAATCATCCCTACAGGCATATGATGGTTGCTACATTTTGAAGTTTTATATTTACCATGTACTTGTACAGTTACAAAGATATACAAGATATGATAGTCCACCAAGCAGAATGTATACTAAACTATCTAGCCATTCAAGCCAAGCAGAAGGTGCACTTGTCAAATGGCATTTATGTGATTTGAGTTCTTTTGCAAGAAGAAATAGAGCAGATCAAATACTCCTATTCTAATGCATTCTAACAGGGCTTCCACAGAAGAATGCCAGGATGCAATCTGCCTCATCTTAATTCCCTATCATTTCTTTCCTTGTAGTTAATTTAGAAAAAATAGGCTTTGGAGGGGCAAGAAAAGAGAGATGGAAAATATATAACATACTAGAATACATGTGTTTAAGTAGTATGTGTGAATAATGCATAAAAAACTTTGCATAAGACAGAAGACTGATTAAATAGATTAAGGCTTTGATTAGTAGTCAGTAATAGAGTAATCTTGAAAGATGTCAGACTTCTTTTGAACTTCTTAGAGATGATTCACCTAGAATCTGATCAAAAGTTTCCGTACGGTATGTAAACAAACATGCAAATTTAACTGGACTCTATATTATTATGCAAAATGGAGTCACATATACATATTTATATAATTTGTAAAATAAAGAGACTTAAATCTGTCAGCTGGGGTTAGAAAAAAAAAAGAGTACCAAATTATATAGCTATATAACATTTATTTTTTAAAAAAGCTTTCTGAACTTACCAACTGTTCACAGCATGTCTCGCATAGGTGTTTCTGTTCGAGTTAGTCAAACAAGATCTGTCATATCCTCATGTCTTCACAGTACTTGCAATGGGAGAGTGCACACTGAATTGTTCATCACATCTTTTTAGGAGAGGCATACAAAGCCAAGCTGTCAGTCTAGTTAGAAGAAACATTTTAGCTCCCTGTTTTTGCTACATGATGCATTTTCCAGACAAGTCTTGCAAATTGCACTTGTACATTCATGCAAACATCTCTACTGAAGCTGTCTATATTTAAATACAAACAGACTACTACATTAATAGAAGCTTTGGTGGAGTGTTTTTCTCCTGTGGAGGCCAGGTGACACCGTTGCATTGGGACGCCAGTGGAAGTGGTATGTGCTTGAGACCTTGGCTTCTGTGGTTAGCAGTACCCTCTTATTGCACTGGTATGCTAGAGGAAGTAGGCAAGTAGAAATGTAGTTTAAAAACAAACAAGCAAACAAGCAAACAAGAAAATAAAAAAATTGAAAGACAAAAAGAAATAGGGAAAACAGCTGTAACGGAAAAGTGTTGTAGCTAGTTGAGAAACTAGATAGCAGATACAGTAGCAATCACATAGGCTCAGTTCTTACTTCAAACTAAATATCTCAGTAGGGTACAAGCAAACAAATTCCCAAATATCATATGTCCTAAAATATCTTAGTCATTTTTCACTGATTTCATTTTCTCAAGGAATGATGCATCTCCCAACTGGTTCATCCACAGTCTCTAATACCATTTTCTACCCAAGAAAAACTATTGCACAGAGCCAGGAAACCATGCAGACCCCCTTAAATCTGCTTTAAAGCCTGTTTTATTTAGCAGATCCAATATATCTGTAAGCAGTGGTGGTACAAATGCAAGATCTAACTCTAGGCTGACGTGTCAACATAAAAGAAAACAGATTCAGTGGCATACATGGGGCAGTTGCCATTCTCTCTCATAAGTGAAAAGTTTTGTTTTATGTTTTGAATAGTACACTATATACAGATACTTCAGGGAAGCTTCAGTTTTACATTGTTAAAACTTTCTCATTTGTTTCAAACAGCTGCAGCTGTACACACTCTTGCTGTGATTAAAAAGGAATCAAGAAACATGAAAAGGGGAGCCATAGGCATCGCCTGCTTCTAACCATGGAGTAAAAAATTCAGGCCTCAGAGATGCCCCAAATACTTACGCATCTTATAAGAAGAGTCAGACCACATATATTTGGCAGTTACGAGGTTTTTTAGAAAGTGAATTTCACTGCAGAGTTCTCTGTATTCCAAAGGTAGGTATCCATACTGAATGCTTGAAGCAGACATTGTGAATTATCCTCATATACATTCAGCTGGTACATATTCAATATAACTGACAAGCTTTGACTACTACCATGCTAAACCAAACCCAAATAACTATCCTCTCCACATTCAGCATGTGCACAAAGCTGAAATAGGAGAATTACAGCAGAACTCTGAAGTTAAAATGTAGCTTTTGCCATTATGGAAAAAAATATAACCTCCAAAATTAAAATATATACCTGTTGTCTACAAGAGTAATAAGAAACAGAATTGCATCATTAGTCACACCCACACAACATGAAAATAAATTCCACTTCCTGCCAAAGTGTCAGAGGAAATAAAAATAAACTGACATTTCTGTTTTGCAGAGAATCTTAAATAGTTAGAATATATAAAAATGAACCTGTGTTTATTAATTAATACACATATACACACACTGAACATACACTGAATATAAGTAAATGTATATATATAAGTGTGTGTGCATACATATATATATATGTGGACATATGTTGGATATGCACAATATAATGCAACAAAATGTCCATGGATACCACTTGATTTGCAAATAACTTCCCTTGTCTTATTCAATATCGAAAGTAACCAGTAATAGTTTGGAAAGGATAACAAGTTTCAGAGTAGTAGACCTGGTCAGCTGTGGCTGAAGTGTGTATTTAAATCAATGTGAATTAATTTAGCTCACAAAGGTCTTTGCTACACAGAAGCTAGATATTTTAGTATTTCCTTTAGTAATGAGGCCACAAATACCGTTATTGCACTGACAGTTTAATGATAGGGTTTTATTTTCATCTTTGTGATGTAAGTTAGAGTAACTCAGTGGGGTATTTTAACACCGTTTTTGGTGTTTATAAAACTGCAGATCCAGAATTGCAAATTCCACACAAGTTACTTTGCTTTGTATGTTTGACCCATTGGATTTAACAAATTTACTGTTCCTGGACATTCAGTATAGTACACAGAAAGCTTAGTTAGCATCCCAGTGAGGTAACAATAACCAATCCTAAAAGTGTAAATTCAACTGATGCTGGTTTCACAGCCAGGGGGACTCTCCGAAAATACATCCAGTTGTATTGTAATACATCCAATCTGCACAAAAGGACAGAAGGTCAAATTTTTTGTGACACTGCTGAACCTAATGGAGTCACACTGAATGTAAGTCAGCAATGACCTTGGCTCACATGCTGTATGCTGTGAGATTAAACAATCTGTGGAGACATAACATGGAGACATTGCATCAGATACAAATGCTTCCTCATTAAAGGGAGATAGCAATTTCAAAGTAGAATAGTTGTTAGCTTCCTTAAGCAGGGCTTACTGGTGTCTGTCTTTTATTATGAATGACAGTGGAAAGCAATGCACGTCGAGCAAGTACTGCCACACGTGGCTTATGAAGTTAACACGAAGACACTGAATCATAGAATCATTTAGGCTGCAAAAGACCTCCAAGATCATCCCGTCCAACCTTTAACCTTGCACTGCCTAGTCCACCATTAAACCACATCACTAAGCTCTGAATCCAAAAGTTTTCTGAAGACCTCCAGGGATGGAGACTCAACCAGCTCCCTGGGCAGCCTATTCCAATGCTTCACAACCCCTTCAGTGAAGACATTTTTCCTAATATCCAACCTAAACCTCCCCTGGCACAACTT
>VXAL01002125.1:3477-24564 GCA_013399475.1 Chauna torquata | reverse complement strand
CTGTTTTTTTTTTTTTTTTTTTTTTTAATAATGGTTATCATGGTAACCTCACCTACTTTCTGGCTGTTGGCGTTCTTTGGAATACAGTTTCTGAGGATGATGAGAGGAAAAGAGGAGAATTTTATAGCATAAGCAGATAGATAGCAGAGAGAGAGGAACAAGGAGGATGAGATCTCTTTCTCCATTCATATCATTCATATTGTTCCTATTGCATTACGTGTCTTTCTTACAAGCATTCTGTCATCTGTTGAAACTTCCTTAAGGTAAAAACATAGCATTTTTATTTTTAGAAATCCATGGCAGGTGTTGTTACAAGGGACAAAAAAAAAGCAGCTTTTGGAATAACCTTCAAGGATTTTAGCAGAGGGAGCAGTATCTGTGGGATTTAAACTGTAACTGTGATTTAAGGACGGAGTTCAAATTTGACCAATATTTGCAAGTGTGGTGTAGCTGGGTACATGCCTGTGTCCCAGCCCCATGCAGTTAGTCCTCAGTGCCTTTTCTTTGCATAACTCACACAACAGGCTGGTTTGAGATGATGGTCCAACCTGAGGCAGTGGTTGTACTCATAGACACCTTCACAGCAGAGCAATTGACCAGTTGATAAAGGAGCTTGTGAGGAGGAACCCAAGCAGTCCTGGACACTCCCCTGCAGGGAGCCCTGCTGTGCCAAGGCCCCCAGTAGGCACTTTTCATGTGTTGAGATGCATTAGTTTACTCCCTGGTTGGGGAATCTAAGGCAGTCTACATCAGGAACGCTCCCAGGCTATTCCTGCTGGTAGAAGAAAGCTGTGAATGAGCCCTAATCAGATCTTAAATACTCAGTAGAAGCTGCTCCTACTTATGTAGAAAGGAACCCATAGGATTGTCTTCTGCAGCAGCCAGCGATAACCAATAGAAAAAGATCGTGCATATGCTGGAGCAGTTGCGTGGGACCATAGGTGAGCTGAATCATGGTAATTGTCTGGAACTACAGTCTGGCACATCTTGTCCAATCCTGCTAAAGATACTGCCACAAGGATGCTTGCAATAGTCTCCTGTCATGGTCTGGACAGTGAATGGCCCATGTATTTGAGAGCTTCAGTTTACCACATAAACATTACCCTATACAGAAGACCACTATATATATATATATTTGACAAATATTCTATCTGTTTGTGTCCATTTAACACAGGAGAGGTGCAATAAGCTCTGGTCTGCCACTATATCCTTGGAAAAGTCAGGGTAAAAGATGATCCAATAAGAAACTGATAAAGCTCTTTTTATTTTGCCATCTGAGATGATCTGATTAGCTGGCCTAATTGTGACCTCAACAGATGAGGAATGATCCAGATGTTAAGATGTTTTCACAGAAGCCAGTATCATTCTCTGCTTTTTCACATTTATCTTTGTGACCTTGAGCACGTTATTCTGTATGTTGGATAGCGGGGGCTGGATAGGTATCATCAATACAGATGTACTTCTGAAAGGAGAAGATTATTAATACTTGAGGACTCCTTACTCTCTCAGACAAAAACAAAATTAAGTCTAGTGGCTGGAAGAAGTTCAAACTAGGAATGAGAATTAGAACTTTTTGGAGATTTTTGGACTATCTCAAACGGTACAGATGATTAACCAACCAAAAAAGCTTATATGGTTTTTTTTTTTTTCCAACAATGAAAAGCTAAGGAATAGTCTGTTCTTATAACAGCTCCAACTACCATTTATTTAAGTGTTTTAGTGAAAGACATCTTTTAATGCTGGATTTTCCTAAACCCCAAGTATTTATCCAGTAGAAACTTCCAACCACTTTGAGAATGGTGTTGTTAAAAATCCATATAAAAAGGTACAAATAAGTCAATTTTGCTGGAAGTAGCAAAAAGACCATTTAAATCCAATTTTGTACTTACATATTCCTGCTCAACACTTTTGGTTAGGCCTAGGTATTAAGAAACACAACTGCTTTTCCACTGACACTCTGTTGAGCATTATTTCAGACTTATGCAAATTTCAGCTTTTAAAAGTTAGGAAGGGGAACTACTGAGAATGAATCTTGATAAGACATAGGAGCATTCATCTTTGTTCTAAAAAAAAAAAAAACATAAGCCATTAATAGTACCTAATTGACATTAAAAAAACCCACATAAATTGTTTGTTTATTCTGTCATTTGAAACAGGTGGCTTAGAACATAAGGTATATGCACAGAAATAGGATTATTGCTATATGAAAGTAGATTTAGGGCATTTGCCAAACTAAATGGTCTGGCTAATGTAAACGCAGACAAAAGAGCAACGCTCGCAAGTATTTGCCTATTATTAATAAATACCGGACATCCTACTCTAATTTTCATGCAGAAAAATGTAGGAAGAATACAAATGAGCATGGAATATGGAAAATGCACACTGTGCTGAGGCTCATTGGTTAATTTCGTATACAATATGAAAGAGGAGAAAAGAATGATTTGCATGTTAAATATTTTCAGTTGAAAACTTTTTTTTTTTTTTTCTTCCCAGGAATTAATACAGGATTTGGTTAGTGAGTAGCATGCATGAAATTCTTCTGGCATCCAGAAGACAGCCTACAGTTACTAAATCAAACAGAAAAATATGCACATATGGAATTACATTCTGGAAGCAGACTGCAAACCAATGAAAGGGATACATGCATGCGGAAAGGGGTGGCTGTGTAAGGCCACCATGGTGTTAGGTGCATGGAAGCTTTCTGTCCCTGTTTGGTATCAAAAATAACAAAGCTCTCTTGAAGGAAGAGATTGCTGGCACACAGTCAATGAAAGTTTGCATCTTAACTTAGTTCCAATTTCTAGTCATGAAAACTTGAAAGAACATAATGGTGGGGTAGCTTGAAATTTCCTTAGCTTGAAATTTGCTGAATGGGAGGGAAGTTTTGAAAGTCAAAAACTATATTATTTCAGTCATATGTTTTGGTGCTCTGTGGCTTTCTCTTCCATGGCCCTCCACATTTGTCTTACAGGGGCAGAGTGTTGGTGTGTGGAAGTCCAAGTTCTCAGAGGCTGGACTTAAATTCCAGAGAGAAGCAGAGGTAATGAGTGACAGACTAGGAACTGCCATATTCTGCAGCAAACTGGCTTTGCTGAGAAGGTTTCAATCCAAATATTGTTATCAGTTATGGTGGCTTGATTTTCATTTATCTTAAATCAACTTTCATCATTCCAGCAGGAAGGGAGTACTTAAAGGGCATACAAGTATAATATGTGCCCAATTTTAAACCTCAGAGTTTGCAGGAGCTTTTTAAAATGATGTATCTATAATTGGAGAAACTGGCCTTTGGTATATAACTGCTAATTTAATCTACAGAGTTGTGCTTTGATTGGTGACAAAAGCAAAACAATCTACACTTTCTGTCTCGAAGTGGTCATGAATGCTCTTGCAGTAGGATCTTAGAGTGTCTAGTATTGATTATTCAGTACAAAAATAACCTAGCTTTCATTGTGCTGTATGGTAAAACAAGCAAACAAAAGATTTTCTGGGAACATCTAAAAATGGCTTTATCTGTACTGTCCTTCTTATTGTGCTTAAGCTTGCTGTAATAAGACTGCTAGATACTGCGAAGGGACAGTAATCATCTTTGAGCTGGACAGACTTATTTATAGTTGCTTCACCTTGTAAAAACATATTATGAATATAAAATTGTCATCTGAAAAGTATATGTCATCTTCTGTGCTGGTTGATTCACAATTGTAGAGTAACTGAACAGTAATGCAATGAGTTCCTTGTCTGTCCCTGTTCTCTTTGCCCAGCCTCTTCAGCGATGGGTTCTCCCTTGGCCAATGTGGGTAGCAATGAAGAAGAGAGCTAAATATTTTGGACTTTTTTCCTTTGCGCAGAAATCTCTGAGGTATATGACTATACATTTATTCTGTCTCTTTGAAGGCTGTCAATGCTGTGGGGCTGGCAAACAGCACAGCAGAGTCCTGAATCCTTCCAGACTTCTGTGTTATGCTGTGGGTGTTATTCTCTCAGTCCTACAGCAGTTTTGTGCAGTTGTCTTCAAAACAATACTGTGCATGCTTTTCAGCCAATTTTCAACCTTATTTCTGCTCTTTTGTGTAAAACCAGCTATGCAGATTGCTAGCAGTTTTCTCTGTGAAAAAAGGGACACAAAGATGACCCACCTTTGTGGAATATTTCTGGTTTTGTTTAATTTTGTTTCCAAAGCTCTGTGTGAGAAAAAAGACTCTGAAAACTCTGGAGATTAAGAAAGCACTTGGTACTTACTCAGCCTTTTCAGCTTTTTCTATGTTTTTCCCCCTTTCACTGATAACTGCAAAGTGCATAACGCATACTTCCTTTCCCTGCACTTAAGCTGGCTATTTTCTTTTATTGAACTGCATACTTTTGTCAAAGACATTGAAATGAAATGCTGAGTTTCACAAAGCTACTGCAGAGTACTATAAAACTTTCTGTGGACCAAGGTAATACTGTGCTGTATTTGTCACTGAAGAGCTGAATTATTATTATTCCAGTCAAGTCATTTAAACCACTGTGGTGATTTCCCCTCTGCAAAATTAGATTAATATTTCCTTTGTCTGAGCTGGTTAGAACTTGAGTAATTAGTTTCAAGAATTATCTCTTATGCATTTCTACAACTCCTACCTTTATCACTCAGTTCAAATTGCTTCATGTTGTAACAAAACTCAGTATGAATCAGAATATATTTTACATACATATTGAAAAGTCCATTTGTAAGCCTTTAGTACTAAAGCAGTGCATTCTGTATTAGAATTTAGAGCTGTGCAGGTATTTACATATTCCATTTCTAACTGAAATTTTTTTGGTGAATAATTTTCAATAAATTGCTTTTAATTTACTTTTCATTGAAGTTTATGCAACTAGAAACAAAATATTTCATCTCAGTTTTTAAATTCTGTAAAAATAAAAAAATCAACTTTAAAAACAAAGCTCTCATTCCAAATAAACCCAAAAATAACATAAAAAACTCACAAATTCTCTAAAGAGATATTATAAATTCAGCACAAGTTTTTCAAACATTTCAATTAGTTTGCGTCCCTGCTTTTCAGAGAGAAAGATTTTAATTCAGTATATTAATTCAAATCTTTCAATATCATCTGATCAAATGTATAAGAACAGAAATTTAATATTCTGTTGAATGTTAGCATTGTAATATGTGCAAGAGTAACGGGCTTTTTAATTTAAGCTGGAAATGCAAAGAATGCATTGTTTGTCTTACACACAAAAAATACTAAGGAAGAAATCTGCTTCCATAATTAAGCTTTCATAGCAGTCAGGGATCAGCATGCTGACAACACTGTTGAAGACCCCAACATGAAGCAAAGCAAGATGCACTGTTCAGTGCAGAACCTAGGAGAACTGTCGTGGCACTGTAGGCAGGTGGAAATTCTGACCTTGGTCTCACCAGGGTCCAAGCTGCTTTTCAGTCCATCAATCTTTACCACAGATGGCTTTTCCTGAAGGCACCTGATAATTAGTTGTGCCAAAAGCAATTGTCAGAAATAGAGTAGGCAAAAATAGAGAAATGATAAAATATGCTAAGAATTGTATACATTTTTTTTTTCTCTGTGGGTGCATGTGTGTTTGTAGACACATCTGTTCATCACCTTATCTTTATGTGAGGTAAGTAAAAGTTTAGGGGTGTAGGTGTTTTGTGGTAAACCCTCTTGAAATATTACTTTTAGCCAGTGATTGTCTCAAAGAACAAAAAAAGTCTGTACCTGGCACTGTAAAATCTAGCATAAGGAGTTAATGTATTCCATTCTTCTTATGAACAGCAATAGCTAACCTTTTGGTGTTAAGCTGGAATTAACAGGAACATACAGTAGCCTCTCTCTTTCTCCCCTGGATCTCAGGCCCTGGGTCTTGCAAGAACAAGTTAACAGGAAGCAAAATATTTTGGAATGGATAAAAAACTTGCAGCTATTTTTCCAAATGTCTGAACAACCTCACATAGGTTGACTTCAGCTGCTTAAAATGCATTGCCATAGACTTGGCGAGCTACAGCTTGTTTTCATGTCTCATTCACTCTTCAAAGCATGCTTTGAGGTGTTTGCTATTTTGTGATGAGCTGTTATACGCAGGTCTGCGGTGCTAAACCCTATAAGCATTGCTTGATGGATTACACTTTTCAAACAATTTCCCCCCAAAAGTCCATTTGGCTTGACTAAAGATAAGAGATCAGTGTGTCGGAGTATATTTTGTGCTAAGATATGTTGCTATTTAATTAAATCTTTTTCATTTCTTTCACATGTGAAATATGAGCTCTCCGATATTAAAAAAGGGATAGAGCAGAAAGAGAGAGAGAGAGAGAATCCTTCTGTAATTACAGGGCATAAACCCTGCCAGAGAAAAGATATAGACCTCTCATTATATCACTTTTCCTTTCCTGCTTACCTATCTTTTTGCAGTTCTTTTTTCCATCTTGCTGATAGCTGCTAAACTTCATGGACAAATTTTTCTATCTGTGTAATATTCAAGCAAAATCTGGGTCCCAGAAGAAGGGTTTAAATGATTCAGGAGGAATGTCATTTTGAGCAAATTCAAACAGATAAAGCATCTTGAAGAAGTTCAAGGTAAGCATACAGGATTCAAGATCACAGGTGGGATAAGGTAGTCAATGCACGCATAATAAAGCTAATGTATTAGTCTTGCCGGACAGATGAAGGTCAACTACACAACATCTGGTGTCCAACCTACTGAGAGCTGGCAGCTGGGAACGGAGTGTGTGGGCTTTAGGATGTGTGTTCTAATTGTGTCAGACATCCTTGACAGCTAGTTTGAACACTTCTTTATTGAATTCCATCTTGCTCAGCCTCTAAGACCTTTCTTTCAGGAGGAATGGGAGGGACTTTGGAATCTCATTGGCCTTTGCTTTAATCTAGCTTGGGTGGGAATGTGCACGTTTGGTTCAGTTCACTACAATTCACTTTCCTCTTGAAGTAGCTACTGACAAAACAGATGCGTGTGGGTAGGAACGCTGTGAGAACAGAGGATAGGTGAGGTAGGAAGAAGGATGAGGATATTCCACTTGAATAAAAATTGAATATACCATACTTTGCATTGTACTGTTTTATAAATTTGTAGATGAACGAATAGGGTACTTCTAAAGTAGATTTTTCTTCAAGGGGAATCAAAAACTGCAAGCTATTTCCTTTCTGCTTTTTAAGGTCTGTTTATAATGGGAAATATAAATTCTTGAAATACAAATTTACATTGTCAATAGCAACTTTTGATTTTTTTGCAGACTTTTGTGGTGGAATTAGGGTTATTTAGTCTGGAGAAGAGGACGCTGAGAGGAGACCTCATCGCTCTGTACAAATACCTGTTAAAATATTGTAGCGCGGAGGGTGTTAGCCTGTTTTCTCAACATAACAAGTGACAGGACATGAAGAATCTGCCTCAAGTTGCGCCAGGGGAGGTTTAGTTTGGATATCAGGAAGAATTTCTTCACAAAAAAGGTGGTTAGGCATTAGAACAGGCTGTCCAGAGAAATGGTGGAGTCCCCGTCCCTGAAGGTATTTAAGAGATGTGTGGATGTGGTACATAGGGACATGGTTCACCTGTGGACTTGGTAGTGTTATGTTGATGATTGGACTTGATGATCTTGAGGGTCTTTTCCAACCTAAATAATTCTATGATTCTGACTGTGTACTAATAAAACTTGTATTTCAAGAAATGTAAATCTTGCAATGTGTGCATCTGCAGTACTCAAAGGTATGAATAAGTTTAAGCACCTTTTGCCATTTGTCTTAGCAGCCTGTATATTAGCTTCTTATTAATTGTTTTATCTTCTGTGAAGTTGACTAACAACTAGATTTACCAGAGATTCATGGACTTGAGAATTAAGAACCTCACTGCCATAAATGAGCGGGTTGGTGTGGTCACACTGGACATGACAATTAGTAGGCATCTGATCTGGAAAAGTACTGTATGACATAGCTGCTTTCAGTAGTAACAGCCTGTGCTCTGTGGTGAAGATGTCTTCCAGTCATCCACAAAGGGCTGGGCTGGATGACTTCCAGCAGCAGTTTCCAAACTGTCCCAGTCTGCCATTCCACGAAGCACAACTCCATGAGTGTCCCTCCCCGGCATGAACAGTTGCATCCTGCTGCATACCACCATCATGAATCATGCTAGCCCAATATGTACTCATACTGTCATTGAAAACTGGAAACTCCTGTAAAACAGAAAGTCCATGATGACATTTATTTCATTTGCTTTGTTGCAGTGCTCAGAGGTCTCCAGTAAAATAGGGATTTCCACTGTGCTTACTGCTGGCTGCAAGCTGTACCTATGTTGTGAACAGGACTGAGAAGTAAACAGGAAGAAAACAGTAAGTAGGAAAGTTTTGATTTGGAGAGATTCATCCACCTGTCCAAGGCACAAAAGAGACTCTAATAGTACTTACAGCCTGAGATCATGTTTGTACTTGTGGTGGACATATTCTGAGCCCTACAGAAGCAGTTGATTTCAGACCCCAAGTGGCTAAAGCTGGATTTCTTTCCTACCAATATATCAGCAATTTCCCAGTGCTATAAATACAGCATAAATATGTGTATGCACAGATATAGACACAGACATGTTTTATTACAGATAACATTTAAGGAACTGAAACTGTTCAGGTCACAGAATGGAAAATATTTCATAATCCAAACCTTGGATCTCATCAGACTTGATATTTTCCAGAAACGTTTGTAAGTGTTAAGAAACTTTCTAAATTCAGTCTCTCTCTCTCTCTCTTTTTTTTTCCCCCCCCTCCAGTCTGCTGCTGAGACCTTAGATTTCTGGTTCTTTCTGACCTGTTCTTTAAGATCTTTTCCTCTTGTTCTGTCATTCTCTGACATTCATGAAAGTGAAAATCTATGTCTAAACCTGTGATTACATATAAAAAAGGAATCATGGCCTGTCAAGACAATGACAACCTCTTTTCCTTATCACATTTCATATACTAAAAGATTTTGCAGCCCTATTTTGCATATTAATTTCTTTATTCAATAATATTTTGCACTTAGTGCTCTTCAGTTGAAGATCATAAAGCACTTTGGAGGCATGTAGAAATCCATATTACTTGCCATATATCATCTCAGACAAATGCACTGCAAACAATTTAGCCAAAGGCGAGGGCGGGGGGCGGGGAGGGAGAATGCCAAGGATTTTGTTCAGTAGCAGAAGGGATTTAATAAAAGAGAAGTCAGAAATGCACCAGCTATTTTTGACAGAAAAAATCAGGCAGCAGGTTTGCAGCATCCAGTGATGAGTGATAAGCATGTGATTGTGGTTTCTTCTCCTGCCCTCTGCCTTGAGTCACTTGTGTGCACCTCCACTCCCAAAGACAAGAAACAGAGGCTTCCTGACCTTTCCCAGCTCCTCGGTGATATCTGGGTTGTTGATTTGAGGTAGGAATGTCAAGCACCTGTCCCGTAGTTTGAACTACAGCTGCAGTCAATGTGAAGTGGTTCTAGCACAGAGACAGGTATTTCACTGTCCTTTGTGAATGAAAAATGTCATTTTTTCCCCCCTTTCTCTGATTCCATCTAACAGCTAAGGCTTTAACTATGCATTAACAATAGCTCTGAGTGTGTGTTAGCATGATTTTGAGTGATTAGTTACCAAGTAAACAAAAGAGCTATGTGGCATTGATGCATCATGTGTGCAAACGGTGGCTCGACTCCACACACAAATATAATCTCCTATGGAAAACTGGAGCCTACAAGAGTAACTGGGTATACACCACAGATGGCTAGCCAATGAATTAACAGATTTATTCACTGATCTTATCTGTCTGAAGCAGAGGTCAGGACAGTCTCCAAACTGTATATCTGAAAATAATGGTGAACCAGCTTGGTCTGCTGCATATCCCCTGCTGGTGAGAGGCTTTATAGGCAGCCAGTGCCCTTGAGATCTCATACAGGTTTTTGTCCTATTGATTTTAATGCAGATGATTACCTTGAAAAAACTTAAAGGGCACAGAATACACAAACAAATATATTTTAAAACTTCTTCTTCTGTTATCACCTACGCAAGTATATAAATAACATTTTTAATATCAGGAGGTCTTCTGTGCACTTTTTCACCTCTCACAGGGATCTGGTTAATAATACCATATAAATGCAAGTCTGTTGTTCTCTTACTGGTATTGAAAGCATATTATTGCTTTCTCTCACTGGATTTTTTTTTCAGTGTGTTAATTACAGTAAATTAGAATAATTAGAATGAAATTATATGAACCTTACAATTCCCTCTGGCCTTTATGCTGCTTTTCAGAATGATAATGAATGATAAAATACATCATCAATATATTCTTACTACCTTGTTACTACCTTCTTACTACTTTCCAGTTCCCAATTTTGCTCTAGATAGAAGTCTGTACATTCAGTATTAAGAACAATACCATGTCATATTTCAGCAGAGCAAAGAAAGTTAATTAAGCTTTTGGTGAACCATATTGCAGATAAAACCTAGCGATGGGCAATTTCCTAATAATGGGTATCTATGTTAACATAAAATGAAATAGGCTTCTGTAAAACATCTCACACTTGCCTAAATGTACTACTTCTTACTTGCAGAATAATACAATACAATAAAATAAACAAAATGGAGTATGCTTAAAGTATAATGACCATAAAAAGGAATGACACACTACAAGTGTGTAACAGGAGCTGAGTTTATTCCTCTTCACTTTTTTTTTTTTTTTTAAATCTAAATTAAAATCATATGTACAATACCACACTATCTGTAATAGTTCTTTTACAGGTTCATCACTGGATTACTGTTGTAGCTGAATGCCCTCCAACATTAGGTAACATGACTAACAATCTGTCACCTGAGATTAATTTTCTCTCTCATCCTCTTTTGAAGGAGAGTAATTGTGTTTATAGAACTGTTTATATCTGTAAGGGTTTCTACCTCACAGTCTCTATTAGTACACACATTTTTCTGCATGTTCATATTACAAGAGTTGTGTTGTTAATGTGCATTTTGCTACTGGAGCAGAACATGGAAGGTCATCTAGTAGCTCTACTGTTATTTACTGATGCTGTTGAGGGAAATAGTTTACTCGTTGGCTTGGTCTTTTATCCCTGACTCAAAGGAAGCTGTTTCACAGTGAAAGGTCCCCCAACATCATAATATAATCACTCTCACGCCCAAGAAATAGCTGATGTAAAAAAATGTGGAAGGCAACTGTAATAGCCTCTTATAATGGACTAAAGGAGAAGAAAAACCCATGAAGATGTTTATCTCTGCAAGGCAGCCGAGAAGACAGTCTGCATCAGTGATAATTCCTGAAAACTACAGAAATGTGTTTGTTCCAAGGAAACATTAAAGGAGCCACGGAGTCCAAAGCCCCTCTGTCCTCTACTTTGGACATGGTGAAGATAAGTAGCTGCAGAAGGACACTACTCAGTTTACTGTATGCTGGCCATTCAGTTACGGTCACTTAAAGAGTTGAGTCCAAACGGAAACAGCTCGGAAATGGACAAAGTCCACAGTTTAGTTACAGCCTTGTGGGAAAAGATGGAAAAAATATATTTTAATAATATTAATTAAAAACAATATAAAAGTTTTCCTGTCACTCATTCTCAGGAACACAACAGAAGATAGCAAGAGATAATCTGTGACAGTGTGTTTAAATCTAGTCATGTGAAAAGTGTTAACCTCTGGAAATCATTTCCATGGGTTTTGCTGTCAACAGGTGGGTTCCAAAACTGTGCTATCATTTGATGATGAGAATGTACATGAAATACAAACAAACAAACAAACAAAATAACATCAAAATGTGGAAGCTTTGGAAAATAAACCTGTCACTAGCTGGCTGGCCTTAGCAAAAAAATGCCATTTGAACAACTGTTATTCTATGCTAGGGCTGGCACCATTCTATCAGACATCTATTACTTGCACTGCTGTGGAAAAAAGTGAATGAATGGATTGCCAGTATATTTCCATATAGCTCTTGATATGTTTCTTTATGTTCTGTGGAAGAGAAAAATCTTAAATTTAAGCTAGAAGACGAGTGAAGCCAGTGTTTCAATCTCTGTATTATAGATTAATTTATACTTATTTCTCTGGATTCATAATAAACATTTGTTAATCCAGTTGCCATCAAATTTTGCTAGAAAGCTCATGAACTTCATATACAATCTAGCTGCAAAGCAGAAAAAGGATAATAGGCTAGGCTAAATATTTTTTTTTTCACTGCATTAGATGAACGTGAGAGAAGCCTGTCTTTTTTACTTTGAGAAATATTGCTGTAAATGTACTCAGCTCATAGAAGAAACACATTTCAGTTGGCAGGTGGGCATAGAGGTTAACTATGGAGTTGGTTTCTGACCTGGTGCCCCAAAGAAAGTGGTCTCTGACATGGCATTTGTAAAGCCAAGAGAAATGTTACGATCCCTGTGTAGGAACGAGGAGTTGTAGGTTGGATTTATGGTTTTGAGTAGCTGCCTGGCACAGTTAAACTTCAGATGGTAAATGTTTTCATGGC
This sequence comes from Chauna torquata, assembly GCA_013399475.1. NCBI lineage: Eukaryota > Metazoa > Chordata > Aves > Anseriformes > Anhimidae > Chauna > Chauna torquata. The sequence continues at coordinate 12,086 of VXAL01002125.1, read as the reverse complement.
AGAGTATCCAAGAAAGGAGAATGGCAAAGGTTGGTCTACTCTCAATTTAATCAGTGACTATCTAAGCCAGGATTTTGAGACATTCGTTTTAATCACTCTCAGGGCTCTTGTCAGTCAGGAGCTAATAAGGGGATGTAGAGCTGTCTTGTCCTCGAAGGAGATATCTCAATAAGCTAGCTCAAATCAACTTTGGGGCCATCTAAAGAGCATATGGATACTTTATGTACTATAGCAGATGGTAATTATGATTGGCATCACTCTTGCCCTTTAAACAGCATCAAAACAACTACTGCTTTCCTTATTCCCGGCTCATTCAAAGAACATCTGTTCCAATAAAATATGCTGTCGCTTCAGTTACAGTAACTACTTTTAACATCATAGACTATCTTCTATTAGTCAAATGGTGTTATGATCCTTAAAGAAATGAGCTTCTAGACATAAAAATGCAATCTATACAATGATTACTCACATTTTAAGTAAGCTTAATCTGACCATGTATTTTCCCTCTCCGCCTTCAGTTTTTGAGTACCTGAAGATGTGTCTAGGCATGGGAAGACTGCAAATGAGCTTATATTCCTCACTTCATTTTTAGTCCTTCATTTGAATGTGCAACATGCAAGTCCAAAAGAGGTCATAGGACTCTTATTGTAAAGTGGTTTTAGACCCTGTTTATGATGATGAAATGAACTCAAAAAGCTCAAAAATAAGAAAGAATAAGAATGTCACAGATTTGGGCAATGCAGATGGATACAGCAGTGTATCTATCCCCAATTAACAGTGAGTGCTGAGGAGAGGAACTGTTCACACTTTTTTTATTTCGTGTGAGTTTAGTACCTGTAATATACCACTAAGATATTGGAGTTGAGGACAGATGATCAATGATGATTGTATGAGCTGAACTACCACAGCAGCTTTTCCAGAAGCAGTAGGTTTGGAACATGAATGCTAATGTTACACATTCTTATGTGTATCTTACAGGTAATAAAATGTGATGTAGCTTACATGGAGTCTACACCTTTTCTGGCACCTAAGCTTTTATCATTTAATCCGTGATATGCACTCCTATCAACTTTCTTCAGATAAACTTAATTCCATGATATTTTGCTTAAGTCTTATTTTGTTTCTGTATTTGGTGCTAACAGTGACCCCTCTTACTGCAGGGAAGGAAATTCAGGAGAGGACAGATACCTTTCCTTATACTTGCGTCGTTTTGTGAACTCAGCTGGGAAAAAAATGTTTTTAAAAGCCTAGTCAAAGGTGAAAAGGAACACCAGACATGTATCCTCCTGGTTACAGATATTTGTTAGGATAGTATAGTGCAGGGCTTGCTTTGCTGGAAAATAGACTGTGCTGAGGTGGGACCTCACATTTTGAATGCCTCTCTGCAGTCCTTCCTGCCTGGCTGCGTAGGCTGAGTGCCAAAGCCTGGGCTGGCTTTGGCAATGGCCAGATGACTCTCACTGGGATGAGAGAGACCTGGTACAAGAACAAAGCCCGTGCAGTAAAAAAACCTGTGTGTACAGAAGTGTGCACCTGTCCAGAAAAACCATCCAGTGAGTGCTTGTGATGCTGTAAGGGGAGGCTGCTATCCATATTGTTTCCTGACACTTTGTTTTTGTCTCTCTTTACTTCCAAGCTGCCCTCTGCACCCTTCAGTGTATGCAACAATCAATGTTATAATTCTGTATTGCCAGAAATGTTTGTGTTCCTGACCAATTATGTCTCATAATCTGTTTCGATCCTTAGCCAGTCCTGTTTAGAGACATCCTACTGCGCAGTGTTTGTAAACTCTGAATAGGTCTATAAGTATTGATGTCTGCTCAGCTGTAAGAATTACTTGGGCTATGCTCTTTCCTGAGCTCCTGATTTTGTCCTCTGATGGATGAAAAGAAGAGCAGAATTTAAAAATGAGCTCTATTTTGCCGCAGAGAACAATATGCCATGAAGGGACATTATCATTTCTGATTTGTGTGCTGGCTGCCTGGAGTGTGATTGATCACTAGCAAATCAAGGTATCATCCCTCTGCTCACTCAGATGCAATGGCTAAGAAATCCTCATACTAAAGCCCCTGCACCCCCAGCTCCTTCGCCCTTCCCCACGGCATTGTGCATGAGTGTTTATGATTAAAATATAGAAGTGTAAGCAGATTCAGCAACCAAGCTGTGGAATAAGAAATGTGTAGATACTCTCCACCAAAAGAGAACAGTAGCATTTGTAAATGTTTCCCAGCCTTGTTTTTACAACGAGATTGCATTCCATTCCCTCTCTTTTACCAAGTCTAGCCAAAAAGATGTCTGCAGAGCACAGTCAGTCATAGGGATGAAGAATAACCAGTTGCTTTTTAATCAAATAATGGAATCTGCTTGCAGCAACAGATAACCAGCCATTTTCCACAGCAGTGTCTTGCAGCTGTTCCTCCGAATATGTTTATTTCTCTTCCTCTGTCAAGAACACAGGAGGAACAGGAGCTAAAATAAGGAATTGGATCTGCTCACCCTCTCTCTTGTAAGTGGGTTTTGCAGGTGAAAGGACAAGAGGAATGCAACTGCTAGATAAAGACTGCCCATCTGTTTCCTTTTAAATAGACACCCCCCTGGTCCTCGAGGTGCCAGGGATTCATTTAGATAGAAAATCAATTAAAATTCATGTGATTGAATATGGTATGGACAAACCACATTGTCCGTAGGCATTCTCGTGTTCCTGAAATCTTCACGGTTTATAAAAATATGTTTAGATTGGTTTTGTAAAGAAATGATCATTCAGCATTCATGAAAGAATGTGTGTGAGAATATACATATATATATGCCTCTGGCTGATAATTTTTGAACTCGTTAGTCAATTCTACATAAATATAAGTGAAGGACTGAGGAAACAGAATTATGAATTTCCCACAACATAATGCGAGAATAAATGGTTGGAATAGACAAGGGGCTCAGTTAACACGAAGGAGAGATGTCAGAGTCGTTTCTAGACTTTTCTTAATATGCATGAAAAAGTGTGCAAGAAAGAAAAGGCTTCAAATATGAATTCAATTTTTGATGTTTGCACATTATTGGACAGCAAAGCACTGTTTTCAGAAATAAACTGGAATACCATTCTCAAGGGTATTTAAATATTTAAATAAGTATATCAGTCTAGACTCATGTCACTGTGGAGACCTTGGTCCACTGCTGCTTTTGTACTTACACAATGGGAAGATGCACTTTATGCTGTGCCATTAATGCTCGTCTCCAGCTGCCTGGACCTGGGAGCCAGCTGCAGGATGTTATGTCTTCCCCTCTCCTTGTGCACTCAGATCTCCTTTTTCAAGAAAGTCTGGCAGACAGGGAATGATGGTCCTTCATCAGTTCACCTTTGGGTATGGAGAAAGGATGTGCCCTGCAAATGGTACAACTTCATGCAACATGTTCTGGTACCTTTGTGTAGATGCTGTCACAAGCTGGAGCTGCTATTGCAAAAAAAGGGCTATAGTCTCCCAATAATTTGTCCTTTAGACAAATTTTTAAACTTTAAGTCTTAGGTAATTCTGAGCGAGAGATTTCTGCTTGACCGTGGGTGTTTGGCTGCTTTTTAACCCTGGACGCTATTAAAGGCAATGGATCTCACATAAGCTACTAATTGTCTTCCTTATGATGCATCTTGAATGCCCATGTGAAATTTCATAGCATCAGTTGGCTCAGTATGGTGTTTAATCTTTGTATATTTTGGGTAAAGAACACTGTTACTTATGTTCATTTTTTTTAGCTCTATCTTTGTACTAGGTTTTCTCCTTCACAAATTACTCTACATTTTGAACATCTTTATTGTTATAAATACTAATACCAATACTACTTCCATGGTTACAGTAGAACTGGTCATATATTTTTTTAACAAACTAATTTATGTAAAGATTTTTTTTCCATTAAAATAGTGCATTTATTTTAGATCAATTGTTGGCAATTTTAGATATTGGATATTTCAGTTTCTCTCTCTGAGACTTTTGCACCAGCTTTGGGCCCCATAAATTTTGTGGAAATTGTGAAAACAATCAGCAGTTTCTCAGTAGACTGAAACCTGGATCACCCTTGCTAAGAATGACCTGGGAGGAGGCCTGAGAAGTCAGAATTTGTTCTTTTGTCTGGCTGCACTGGTTCCCCAGCAATGTCCAGGAGCCATCCCAGGGATATGAGAGCCTGCTGTGTCAGCCTGTAGTGTTGGAGTTGCAGTTGTTTCTCACTGCAGGCATAGAAGCTGCCAGGAAGGCAGTTCTCTTGTTTGACTTGAAGCAAAAAACAATAGTAATAAAAAACAAAGGCAAAAATAATTCCCTCAACCAAAAAAAGCTTAAACTTAAACCAACTCAAGAGTTGAAAAGCATTAAGCTCAGCAGTTGCAATGAACGTGGGAGGTAGGATGAAGAGCTTTGGGTCAAATGGAGTGCTCAGTTTGGAACAAGAAAGTGGAGATGATGATATATAAATCCCCAAGTTTTGTCGGTACATTTCCAGATGTGGATGAAGTGTAATCTGTGAACACAGCCAGAGAGAGCTTGGGCAGAGCCCATGCAAGCAGCAAGAGAGCACAATGCATGATGATTGGAAAGGATTTTTGATCCCTATCCCTCACGGTGCTCTCTCTTTCATGGAGACAAATTTTACCCTCCATCACCTAATATTTTTTGGTTTTATATGGCAGATGCAAACCAAACAGTAAATGCCAGGCATATGTGAGCGATCCGCAGCGTTTGTCTTTGTCAGATGTTGCAGCAGGACCTCTCCTCCACAGGACTACGTCTCTCCCATGCAGCTCCTCCTCCCCTCCTCTCCCTCCGCACCTGTGCACTCTCTCAGGTCTGAGTAACCATCTCCTCCAAGGGAACGAAAAAAAAGGAGAAACCTCATGTTCCCCAGACTACTGCAATTTTCACCAGGAGAATAGAAAAGAGAAAACCAAAGCCTGAACAAAGAGCAGCTCAGTCCCCTACCCACAAACACAGAGTGGACAGCCTCTGACGAACATTTGCCAGCATTCATTTCCAGCTTCCTAATTGGATGATTGTGTGTTCAGGCAGGTTCTCTGTTTTACCATCATCTTCTGGGAAATATGTCTCACTTGTGTACAGCAGGTACCTTTCTTCAATCTCCATGTTTATGAATTTGGAAGCAAACAGGAATTTTAAGAGTTTACTGTGCCTTTTTGTCAATGGCCAATCTTTGTCATTCTCATAGGTCACTTGTTCCCGTGGCTAACATGAATGTCTAGAATGAGATTCTGCTCATAAAATCACTGTTTGAGAAGAATCTGGGAAGACGGGAGGAGGATAAGGAGCCTTTCACAAATCTGGTGGCAAGATATAAACTCCTAATATGCTTGCATTTCTACAAGCCAGGAAAAAAGACATCTTATAACCTCGTTTTCCTTGGATAGGATCCAGACAGATAATTGCTGGGAGTTGTCTGTACATTTCCCAAAATGTTCATCCTGTACGCAACTTGGCCTCTTTCTAATTGCTACTCTTCTCTGTTTTAGTGGCTAGGAACTCACTGTTCAGGAGAAGAGAAACTTTTGGGAGCAAACTAACTCAGAGTTTATTTTGAATATGATCAAAACAGCACAAGGAATTAAGAAGCAGTTTTTCTTAAAGCATGTTTCATTCTGTGTTGGTTTGCCTGAAAAGACATAAAACATGAAGATCAAATCATCATTTCCATTCCAAACTTTTTGAGAAGAGTCTTACAGTTGTTTCACTGTGCTCCATCGGGACACATGGCAAAAAGCATTAATTGGGAGTAAGATGTGATTTATGACGAAAGCCAATACAAGATAAGTCCTTCTGTAGTACATCATATCAAGATGCACTCCTCTTTTGTGAAGTCATTCACAGTTAAATCATTATTCTTTATTTTTTAGTTCTTTATTTCTGTAATTTTTTTTTTACTCCAAGATTATCCATGAAAAAAACATGGATTGCTCATTATCCAATTCTCTGCCATTCAAGCAAGTCTGTTTCCTGTGTTGATAAGGCAGAGATGATATTCTTTTGTTAAAGCACTCAAATAATGCTTCCCTGATTTTGAGTTCTTATAACTTTTGCCACCTTTGGTAGAACTGAGGGTATGCTGCAGCTCTGTAAAACTAGACTGATTTTATTCAGAAATTTCCTTGACTGTTGATGTTTTAAGTCAAATCTTAATGCTTTAAGTGTAACTTTGAACAATCTACATTTCTCTGAGAAGTCCTATTAATATTCTAATAACATGTGTAAATACATTTGTATTATTGTACCATAATTTCTCTTATACCAGCTGTAATTGAATTTCTTTGTACTTCAAAAAAATAGAGTCAGCAGAAGCACAGAGTAACATAGAAGAATACAAATCTCACAAATATCTAAATCTAGACATGTAATCATTTTTGGCATATTACTCACTTGGTCATTAATTATACCAAGACTGTTTGCTCTTCAGAAATATAAGTCCATATGCTGATTTATAGCTTCTATAGGTGGTTAATCTTTGTCTCCTAAGTGCAGCTTGACCATATATTTCAAAAGTAACTACTTTCTCCTCACATTCCAAAGACATGTCAGAAATTTCGCTGTAAAGTCAGCAGTTGAGAGTGTAGAGAAAATTTCACTATAAATCTTTCAATTGTATTTTGCATACTTTCTGCATCTCCAGAATGAATTATGTTATCCTCAGACCATAAATGCAATGAATTTGACCAGCATTCTGTCTAATAACTGAAATAGTATGTTCTCAGCTAACCAGAAATTGCTGACAATATTCTACTGGAAGGACACCTCACCCCATTTTTTCTTAACTATCTTTATTTTGGTGATGATAAAATTACAATTTTTGCACCTTAGATATTCAAAATATTTGAACAATAAAATATAAAAGTTTCAACCCTTCACCTAACTTCTTTTGAGATGAATTTAAAGCATAGAAAGTTAACTTTATTTTGGGAGAAAAATATAACATTTTGTCTCCTTATCCTACTCTAGTACAAATGTGTGTTTTTTTCTGATTGTCTTTCAAGACAGACTTTGCTCTCCAAAGTTGGATTAATGGCTCTGAATACATCCTAATGAATGAGTTTTTTTCTGAAAGCATTTATCACCACACTATCTGAAGCCCTCACCAATTTTAATTAATTTATCCATTATTTATGCGTTGCGTTGAGACCTCCAAAGGCTGAATGCAAATGCTAAAATCACTTTTCTCCACTGTCTCCCATAATGACAAATCCAGCCCCACAGGGGACTGAGAGAGCAGATTGTAAAGCTGGGAGTCCTTTTATTTCTGGAGACAGCAGGAGAGACACAAAGATGAGTTACTCTGTCCCTACTCCTCTTGTAAGTGGCAAGAGAGACAACTGGGCTGGGCGGCAGAAGGGTCAGGAAATTAGGGCACATGAGTGGAATCAGAAAAAATGTATCAGTGGGATAAGAACATATTAATTGGAAAGGGAACATACTAGATATTTGTATTTATGCTTGACAGTTTATACTTAAGTGCTTTCTCCTGATTAGACTTAGTTGGGAGGGCAGAACTTCTTACAAAATCTGCACCTTCCCATCCCAAAGAGACTTTTTCCCAGTTTCATATTGGAAGCAAATCAAAACCTTCCAAGATTTATTTTTACTTTCTGAATCTCTCCTGATGATTAACCAAGGAGATTCAAAGACTAAGAGACCATATCTTTCGCAAATGATGTGCAGATGTTTACTCCTGGTTTGTGTTGGATGTGTCTCATGCAGAAAGCTAATGGCTCAGTTGCTCTCACTTCAGCTACAAATTCCATTCTGCACTGAAAACCTCTTCTTTGCAGGCATTTAATCAAAATACTATATTTCCAGGAAAAATTTGCTTGGACAAAATGTATTTTTATATCTGTATTTTCTAAGAAGATGTTGCCAAACATTTCCAGAACACATCTACTGAAGAGGAGCCAAAAGTTTAAGTACCTGAATATCACTTCCAGTTCATGAGTTTGCTTTTTTTTTTTTTTTCCCCAGAAGGAAAGGAAGAAGGAAGCCTAAAATGAACTGCCTACATAGATGCACTAAGGCAGGATCCACTGAGTTGTTTTTTTTATATCCCAGCATACTGATGTTTCTAGTGCACCATCTGTTGTTTCAGGAACTAAGCTCTCGTTTTTGTGCTGTACCTGTGAATTCAATCATGTTTTGATTATCAACCTTGATAGGAACACAAATGCTTAGTTTCAAACTTATATGCCATCAACTGCTTTTGTAACTTATTATTTTAAAATTCCTTTTTGCAACTGTGCCCTAAAACTCATTCATGATACTGGGAAGTCTTCCTGGCTGAGAAGGACTTCCAAAACTGGGGTTTCAAAAATATTAAAACAGTGCAGTTTATGTGTTTCCTCTGTCACTGCAGAACATCATCAGTGCAGTCATTATATTTGGTGCAACCAAAGTCATGCAATATTCATAGGTAAAGTGTAACTCACATTGTTATCATATTTGTTGTGCTCTAACTAGCATAGACTCTAATCAGCTTAGACTTCCACTGAATATTACATATTTGTGCAAGAAAAGTAATAAGTACAGAAGGAGCTGTGTTATTATTATTGTATAGACTTCACGCAGAAGCAAAAG
>VXAL01002119.1:11447-91702 GCA_013399475.1 Chauna torquata | reverse complement strand
AATCCCTATAGCATATCAGAGGTCTTGGATACATGTTATAGGCTAACCATAGGTTTAACAGGGAAAACTGGGGAACTGCAACTCTTGCTCTCCTTCCTATGTTAGGAGGGTTAGAAGCAGGTTATACATATATATGTCATCTATTTTTTATTATTTAAAAAGATTTTGGAGGAGAATTGCTGGTAGATTTCAGGTGCAAGACCCTGTAATATAATGTAATATATTGTTTAATTTCAAAAGTCGATTTAAGAAATGTTTTTTTTTTTCAACAAATTTTACCACAACCACAAGGTGGTGCCACTGTGAAGCTGCAGCCTGCAAACACTCGAGACACGCCAACCAGTTACAGGAGCAAGAGTACAATATTGTGTGGGGGCATATACTGGAAGAAAATATAATAAGGACTTTCCCTTTGAGAAGTGGACAAATATCATGTTTCCCTTTAAGTCAGTGCTATTTCATGCCAGGCCTCTAAGCTTTTAACTAAAAGTTGACCAAGCACATAGTATGGTAACTATGTTAAAGACGTGCGGTATAGCTAACAATGCCCACATAGACGTCTTGCCCTGTTAAAAAAAATCTAAATCAGGATTTCTAAGTCTTTAATGAATTAACACAGTAGTAGGTGCAGAAGCAACCTTGTAATTCTGCTGGGCTTCAGTTAGAGGACAGCAGACACCATATATTACCCTTATCTTTCTTTTCTTTCCTGGTTTCATTTACCTCTTCACTTTTGTTCAGGCCAGGAACAGAAGCACTAAAATACCCCCAGGAGCAGCTGTTCTCAAAGTGGCTGTGGCACATGAAATCTGGAATGGCAAACAAATTTCTTGACAAGACTCAAGTAACTGTACAATTGAAGCTGAAGAAAGTAAGTACTGGGGCTAAGTTCACAATTGCTCAAATACAGATATAGCAATAGCTGATCACTGGCATGGTTTCAATGCAAGCCACAATGGATTCTGATAAATTTCATGGCAGTTTATAGATAAGCAGTGTTTATCTCTAATGCCTTCCAAAAAAAAAAAAGTTTCAGGAGCCTGTTAGTAGTAGGGCAACTGTCAGTGCACAGCATTAGAGTTGAGGCTAGTCCTAGGTCATGCAGAAAAATTACCTGTGTAAATTAAGAGCTATATTGGTGGTTCAATTCAATGGCTGAGTTATTAAATATACAGAGGAATGAGAGTCATTTGTGCAGGTAGGTGGGGAGAATGCAGGAGGGAAGGAAAAGAGGAGAAAGCAGATGGGGTAAATATACCCACTGACTTTTCATATAAAAAGACACTTGACACGTCAATGTTCTTCCAACAACGCAGTCCGGTTTGCTTTCTGTTTTCATTCAGCTGCTTTAATTCCTGTTTTAGGAACTCCCTCTCAAAATGGGAGGACACAATAATCATGGTTCAACTATCCAGACATACTTCAAGCCCTATACTGCTCAGTAAAATTTGAGTTGTTTAGAAGTTTAAAACTACATAGGACTTTTTTTAATAGACATTTATTTGTGATTATTTAATATTTTTTCACTAAATTCCTTCCTGGCAGCTCAGAGTTAGGGGACTGTTATGATCAGAAGGGCTTTTCTGGTGTTGTGTTTTTGTCAGTTTAAACCACGGTCTTTAACTTGGGTATTTTCACACAAGAAACTGGAGGAAAGCTTGCACAAGACGTTAAGATAAACAGCACAGGCAATTCAAGATTGCAAGGAACCGACTCAGGAAAGCAGACAGGATGGTGAGGTTCTCCTTCCTCCCTCCTTAAAAAGGTACAGGATGTTTAGCAACATAGAAATAATTTTCCCTAGTATTTTCAACAGATAACACTAATCAGACTAAGAACTTCTTCTAGTATCAGAAATGATAATAGATATTTTTTGATAATAGATATTTTTTTCTGAAAAAAAAAAAGACCAATTTTCAGGGATGTACATTCTTCCTCAGTGTTGCATTGGATAGATAAAAGAGATTTTAAGCTATGTCAGATAAGCCCTCTCAGAAACAAGGAAGAAAGCAATGGGTTATTGTACTGCTACATCAAGCAACTTTATTGTAGAAATAACTTTTCATTATCTCTATGTATTTATAGTTCTGAGCATGAAGCAAATACAGCAGGCACTAATTATAGCTATGAATCACACAGAGCCATTTATCCATTGTTTACAACTACATATATTATTAATGGCTTATGTCACTTTTAGTTAAATGGAGCAGGATATTTGGGTTTCTTGTTTAAGTCTGATAGCAGAATTTGGGCCATGTCAGGAAACACAGCACACAGCTAAGAGGTATATCCCTGAAGCAAAAATAAGAATTTCCTTATTTAATCTCTAGTTATAGCATATGAAAAGCAGAGAGGAAAAATTCTGCAGCTCAAAGGCAGAGCTAGGCCAGCAAGTTCATTACTGCTTAACAACGATGATTCTGAAGAACTTGTTCGCAATTAGGATTCAGGGAAAATACTCCTACTTCCATGGGAAAACAACGTTTTTCAAAGCAATGCTAGAAGATCAGGCCCATCAGCCAAATTTTGACAACATAGATTTCTCAGAACTACAAGAAAACTGGAGGTAAAAACAGAACTGTAACTGTTATATTAGCTGCTATAGTCCCTTTCACTGGAGGAGAGATTGACAGGAATTATTTTAGGCTTCTCTAGACTTCTTCCTGTCACTGTTTTTCACTGCTGACCTCAGTTTTGAAATTCTCACACCCTTTCCCAAACTAAGCCTTCATTTTTTGATCTATGGCTGGATTTCTCTATTTTTTTTTCCCAGGATGTAGAGAGGAGAGGGTCAAAGTGACAGGAAGTGAATAACTATTATCAAATTTTCATCATCTACGATTATATTAGAAGGTGGAGTAGTCCTTTTCTATTTTGTTGAGAAAATCAGTTGTGTAAAGGATAGCCTGAGCCTGGCAGAGGGCCTTTATTTCATTAGAAATTAAAATCAGTGAGGTAGATCAAAGGTCAGCACAAGCCAATGGCTCACTGAGGCAGGGACAACAGAATCAGTGGCCTTGACCTAGCTAGTTTTAGGCAAACTACCCACAGGATGTCTATAAACCAAGGAACAATGCATCAAATCTCGCTATTGTTTTTTGTAATGGACAGGTGCAGCTCACTTGGAAGTTGATTCAAGGACTAACTATAGCAGAATTATTTAATGAATAGGATAACTTTTATTTGGTTACCAAAAAACCAGGACCAAAATTTAATGTATTACAAGTTCTTTAAAGATAGTAACTGGCAAGTGACAGGGCACTGATATATAGTTACAGCTACAATTTATTTGGACTTATGAATTGGTGCTTATAAGGTAAGACTGACTACCAGTAAAGAAAGGATAGTATCTTAGTGAAAACGTGTAAGGGGCTTTTAAGAGGATTACCTGCACAGATTTACCAAACAAGAACAGTTCTAGATTAAGGGCAAAAATCTGTGGTTTCCACAAAGACCCAGGATTTTATCAGTAAGAAAGAAAGAAGTTATGTACGAATTACCAGCTAATACACACCTGGGAAACATTAAGGTACAAAAGGGCATTGAATGAATAATTCATTTCTGTTTGCATTTGTTAATAAATTCAGTATAGATAAATACTATGAAATGATAGACCAAACATCCAAAAGGAAGTACTCAGATGTCAAAGTGTACTTTAAAGAAGTCTGAGTTTTGCTGGACACCACTTTAAAAACTGCGTAACTGTCATGACGAATGTGATTCATGGATCTGATATGTTATAAAAAGCTTCAAAAGGAACTGAGCTGCTGCCTTTCCTCTACTGCTTTCAAGGGCAACCCAGACACTGCTTTACCAATGCAGCAAATTCCAGTGTAGGCTTCCTCCTCAAGCCTCTTGCCTCTGGGCTTCCTACCCCACCTCTGCCCACGCTCCAGAAGCACAGCTTGGCCACTCAGACAGCCTTTATAACCTGCCTGGATGTAGAGCTGATAATCTTGAATTTTAACTATAGAGCCTTTCCGGCTCTTTCAGTCAAACTGGATGCTCACAATGGACCCTTCTGATTTCGCATTGTATGAATCCTCTCCCTCTAGACAGCCACTTCCCCTCTGTCCGGGTGGGGTAATGAGTCACCTACCTCAGTGAATCAGCAGAACCTGCTTAACCCTTTCCCAGAAGCATGAACAGCTGCAAATAGGGTGGTGTTTCAAACAAATGTCATTGCCAACGATACAGAGCAAACTGGAAAAGCTGAAGATAGCCTAAGAGACTAGAGAGGCTGCTTCTGCTCCTTAGGAAACGGGAGATTTAAAGGCAATTTTAAGAGCTATAAATATGTTCAATGATAACAATCATGGCTGCGCTACAGTAAATACATGGAAGAAGTCTAAACCTCGACCCCATGGTTCATACATGCCTGAGAGATTCTGAACACTGACTTCTAAGAGAGTTTAGTGGTATAAAGCAAAGTCACAGGCCTCTGTATGTATCTGTGTGAATAAGGTTGCAGAAAGTCTTGTCTGCTTCTCTTAGAAGCAGATTTTTTTTTTTTTTTTAAAGATGGAATGTTACACCATATGACAGAAAAGTAAGCAAAATGAGGACTTTCTCTAGGCCAAGATTCCTATTTTCAAAGTAAGAAAAAAAAAGTAGAGAAACTAACTAAAATAAGCCACTGATTAATAGAAAAAGGACAGAATAAACATTTCTCAACATTTCTTGTGTGAGCTTCAGTAAGCTGGGAGCTCTTGTTTCACTAATTATGTGATGAGAAATTAATACCATCTTAAATTATATATATGCATTTAAATGGGTGCATTCTCCAGAAGTGATTATTGTACATATTTGGTTACAGGTACAATGTAATGTTTATTCAAAGGCTCACAAAAATACACTTCAGTTGCCTGAGAATGGTGTAATTGTGGTCAGATGGCATGATTTAATTTGAACTTTTGCCCAGCAGGCTCCGATATGTAATAGATCATTTACTGGAGCATGTACGCAGAACACCACCAAAGGAGCCAAATGGAAAGTGGCCTTATCCCACACGCTGAAGGTGTAATAAAATACTGACTCCCTACTTCTTGGTTGGCAAGGGCAGCTGTAGGTTCATTATAATATCCTCAATAAGAATGGTCAGAGCTGGGCAATAGTTCAGAGCTACTCCTCTCCAGATGGCTCAGAACGATACTAAGTTCAAGGATACTATTTCCATGTTAAGACTGCTTGCTGCTAGATGTCAAGCATTTCTACCACTTGCAAAGAAAACACTGGGAAATTTCCTTCTCACTCCACTTTGAGCAACTCCGACCTGTATTACAACGTGACTCTGAGTCACCTAGTCAGCAAATGTATTTGAATAGCTATTTGACATTGTAAATTAGCAAGTTCTCCTTCCAAGGCTGAATTTTGGTGAAGAAACCTAATGCTAGTATTTGGCAACTGATGAACATAAAATCAAATAATTACATATTCTTCTCCCAAGAAAAAAGCTTCCATTTCGTCCCTACTAGACCTTAACTCAGGTTTTCACATTATTTTCCTCTATAAAGATTGTCAGATTTCTCCACAAACCCAGTGTTTTCACAGTGAAGTATTATTATATAAAAATAGATCCAAATCTAATGCACACTGTGAAAGGAGTAGCTTATTTTTCAGTGACATAAAGAAAACCTGAACTTGTTTTAGTACACATGGGATCCTGCTCAAGCCAAACAAAACTCCAGTCAACAGTCAAGCCTGAACTTGTCCAAAAACTGCTAAGACCTAAGGACACCAAGGGCTACAAGAACTGAGCAGAAGAGCCATCAGTGACCATTTTAAGCTAGGACTCTCAGGATCAGGTCTGCCAAACAAGGCTTAAAGCACTCTCAATTATTCACTTAATCAGAATGATCCTCAGTCACAGCAGAAATCTATTGCCAAAGGACAGCACAAGAGACTTCCACAGTTCACTTAACACCAGGCTCCTGGTGAGCAGCCATCACATTTTCAGTTCATGCACAAATGCTGCAGTATGCTTTGCCAGGTGGTGGTTATGCATATGCAGAAGTGTTTAAGACAGGTTTATATACAACTATTAAGGGAGGCAAAAGAATTAAAATCACCAATTGCATTAGTACAGGTCTAGTAGAAATACTGCTTTGATTTTTTTATTTTGGCATCCATTACTTTGAGCTTAACTAAATACTGGCTTCAGACATCTTAAAGTTTCTCTTTCTGCTGCTCCCCATCTAGAGTCTCCTAATGCAACACACATGGATGCATGCGACTGTGTCACAAGGGGTCATCTGGACTGAGGTGAGACATGAAAATCAGGAATCAGAAATGTGCAATGTTTTTATGAAAACATCCTGAATATTACAGCTCTCAAGAAAACAGGTGCAGCAAATAAGAGGCACTGAGAGAAGCATGGCTTCTAAATAGACCAGAGAGTTTTTGTGAACATGGCTAGATTTGTACGAAGCTGTAAATCTAAAGGTGTATTTTCCATTTATGCAAGTCCAGTTTCTTTCAGAGGCAGAAAAGAAACGCTGAGCACCCAAAATCGCTGTTTCAGGTCTTTTCAAGCCTTTTCAACAGAGGGGATAAGCCTAATAAACATGCAGTCTCAGGAAAGACAAACGGTTCCTTAAAACACACATGGTTTCTAACATTTAAGCGTGAGCCTCAAATGAAGTATTCGTGGTTTAATTAGCAGCAGCTTCTGCAAGAGAATTGCCAGTTTCTTTCCTGACAAGTTGGAAGGACAATAGAGGTACCACAAAGTCACTGCATACAGACAGAACAAGCTTTTGGAAATGCATCTAATCTCTCTCTCAAAAAAAAAAAAAAAATCCTTAGACTTTGTCAAATGGTTCAAGGCAGAGCTTAACCTTCCCAGGCACACAGGCCACTGGTGGTGCCCAAGCAATCACTATGGCAAAAAGCAGCTACAAGACACACTACCAACACCACAAGCAAACAAAATGTTTAAACCACTTCTCACGGGGAGGCAGAATGAGACCTCTGTGGCCTCCTCTGTCACATTAGCATAAAAAAAGTGGATTATGCCTTAAATCACCTGCACTAAACACACAGTCCTTCCCTCACAGGATCCCTCAAGCAGGAGGAGCACAGGAGTCACCAGAGAAAAAACACCAACTTACACTTTTGACATGGACATAAAAGCAGTTTTTGAGGCCACGAGGAGATGGGTGCGGTTTGCAAAGCAGCTATCAGAGCAGGGAACAATACACCGAGCTGACAAGTCCTATCTCTTGCTTTTCATCAGGAAATAGCAGCTAGTTTCCTTATTACCAACTGCCTGGGCAACTCATTTAAGCTTCTTGGGAAACCAGAACAATTAAGCTCGGAGTAACTCCCTTGGAACATGGAAGATGCAGCACGCTTATATATCCATATCTGAACAGCTTGTCAAATGAGGTTTAAGGAAAGGTGACCTTTGATTTAACGCTAATGTAGTCAATGCTCTTTGAATCATTCTATGAGTGAATAATAATAAAAACCCCTCCAGCAGTATAAAGGGCAATGTTAAAGGCAAACTAAAACAAAACTTGGCCAATTTAACAGGTTCACACGTGCTTTTTTTTTTTTTTTTTTTTAAAAACACAATTGAACATCACTGGCAGTGAATAGGCTGAATGACTTCAGAGCCCAACAGCCTCTTCAGTTTGAATTCAACACAGAGCCATACTAAGGTTTTTTGACCAAAATACCACTTTGCTGAATTGCTGGTGTATGCAAAGAAGCCCATTGCAGACTGCTGGGCCCTTTCTGCCTGCTTTTCTTGGAAAGTTCGATTTCTTTGAGACATTTGATGACAGTTTCTACATTTGAGCTCCTTTCACTCTTCTGACAACTGGCCCAGGTTGTTGCAGCCTCTCCTATTCGCACCACTACTAAAAATATCGCTATACTGCCTTTTATGAATGCTGAGTGGATGCATCAATAAGCAAGTGAAACAGATAAAGAAATGCTAGGTTGCTAGCATTTCATGCCCTCAATTAGATGCTTGAATTACCCAAGTCACAGCTTGGAGTTTTTCTGCAAAAATGAATTTGCAAGAGCATATGCAAATATTTACCCTCTATCTGGTTCTGAATGCATTAGTAGGGTGTTTCACAAGGAAAGCGATTGCTTCACTCCCTGTTTCCTGAGGAGGTTCCAGCAATCCACCAAGGTTCCAGCAATTAAACCCTCACCTGGACCAGTCTGGGGTGAGAGCCCAGCAGGAAACCCTCCCTGGCAGGAAACCCTCCCTGGCTCTCCCCCTTTCACGCTCCACTTAATGCTGCAATCCAGTGAAGGCTGGGTTAAGTACTTACCGTTTAGGTTTTTTTTCTCCCCCTCCAAGAAATAAAAAATACAAGTTTACCAAAAAAAACAATTTTAAATCCCAGAAGAGCAATTTCAATTACCTTGTATATGATTACATTCAACCTTTTAACTGCTGATTACAAAGTATTTTTTCTAAACCATGTGCTTCAAAGAAAACTGCAATTATTGTTACCTCCAAGGAACACACCCAATCACCTCTTACTTTTACACCCGCAATAAATTTTGTTCACTACCATTATATATTGTGCTTGATAATCACATAAACATCCACAGTATTTGTGCTTGCAATTAGTGCTGCCTGCAGTGAGAAGGCTGATTCTAACAAATTAAATAATGAAACCCAAAAACACAGCAGGGAATGACATTCAGGAACAGCATTAAGCCATCTTCAAGTATTACTGACAAGTATCTGTTAGCATAAAAAGGCAGCTGGGTGATTTTAGAGGGAACTGCTTTAACAAGAAACAGTGTGACATTGGGATGGAGGTAAGGAACTGCAAGTAGAGACAGGGAGCAGGTTTCCTGTTGGCTTTGATGG
The DNA here is from genome assembly GCA_013399475.1 of Chauna torquata. Taxonomy (NCBI): domain Eukaryota; kingdom Metazoa; phylum Chordata; class Aves; order Anseriformes; family Anhimidae; genus Chauna; species Chauna torquata. The sequence goes on along the minus strand of VXAL01002119.1, from coordinate 82,863 downwards.
AGCTGAAGGCAGCATGGAACTGGGTGATTCAATCTGACACGGCCTGTGCCAGTCTCTTGGCCCACTGTGACCTTTTTAGCTTTGCTTACATCAACACAATCCTTCCTGCCCTGATCAGGAACATCGTGGCTGCCATGGAGAGGGACACGCCAGCATGCTTACATCTCACCCAGCCTTCAAAGTATCCTGATGAGGAACAATTCACAGGTGGTAAGCAAGTAAGGGTTTGAAGAGGGGATCAGCTGTGGCCCTGTCTGACCTCAGCTCTGATGCACTGCTTTGAATTGTTAAGCTGACAATATGGCCAACTTTCTGCTTTCCTACACAGTGCATTTGTGAAAGCAGAGATACAGCCACAGATGACGATGAGACTAAAAATTCTGTAACACCTCAAAGACATCTTTGATTATGTTTAACCACACATTAGCTGTTACGAGGGCTGCTATTTAATTGCTTGATTTTCAGTAATTCCAAGAAAAAAAAACAGATACTTTATTATTCAGTGTCTAAACTGCAAGAAGAAACAGATAAAATACAGTGATATGTGCTAAGGTTGTTGCTCTTGCAACAGAGCTTACTTTGGATCTTTTTCTAACCCATTTTAAACTACATGATTGACTGCTTCCAGTGTGTAACTGAAAATACGTACAACAAAAGGAAACTTTGGGTTAGGGGAGCAAAACACATGTTTTCAGATGAAATGCTAAAGGCTCTGGGTCTTTGAAGCCACAAAATGCAATTGCAAATGTATCTTCCATATTCACACTCACTGTAGAATGCTTGCGATAACAAATTTTACAGCATAACAACCAAATTCAATATACAAAAATGGAAACAATCCAGCTGAAATAAACCACGGAGAATCAGTTATTTGTTTATTTAAGCAAACATAAAACCCTCCATTTGCAAATCTCATTAGGTTTGCATAACCTGTATTTCTATTATTTTTTACCTTTTACCAAAGTCATACTATCTCCCACTGGCTGAACAGGTAGAAGCAAGTAGAATGACCAGTCCCTTTGTTAAATATTTTTAGAAAGCTTCAAAACAACAGCATAGCTTATAAGAATGGATGCATACAAACATGACTTGAAGAACAATATGTATATATTTCTCACTATATGTGTGTAAACATATATTGAAATACAAGTGGGAGGAAAGCTTTCAGTTTGTCTAGCGACTTTTCACTACTAATCAGAAGGCAAGGAGGCATAATTATAAGGAGACTGCTAAGGCATTTAGAAAGGTATAGTTTATTGACTCAAGCTCTAGGAAGCTTTTTTTCCTCCCTTTTTATTATTACAATCTCCTTATCTCACTCTGACAGCATACAGGGACCTAAAAAAATGAATTTCATTTACTCTCACAAAAGGCCTTAAGATACTACCAGAACTGTGAAGTAAATACCAGTGTCCTTAGGATGAATGGCAGATCTGAGGAAAAACCACTGCCTCTAAAACTGGGGAAGGTTGCAAACAGCTGTTTCACTAAACCAAATACCCTGAAGATAAATGAAACAAACACTATGAACTGCTGACATGATCTATTACAACATGCAAAATTAAAGTTTTAGTAGACTGAAAAAAGTGAAGTATCAAAAAAAGCTATGGAGTTTTTTTTGAATGCGTAATGTACTAGAACAAATTCTTTGCTACATAATTGTCAAAGACCTTATTTAGGCCAAAAAGAGAAAAAGCTGCTAGGGCCAAGAATTAAGAAATACTATTCATCTTTTAAAAATCATTAGGGGCAAATGAATGGCCTTTATGCTTTTAACTATCTCATACTGCATCCCAGCACTCAGAGTTTTAGATATTTAAATTTAATGTAGTCAGCAGCTCTGTTGAGAGAAGTCATTACTAAAAGCCTCCCCATTCACTCAGTAACAATGTTTAAAGTTACGTATGAAGCATACAAGATAAACATTAAAAACCTTACACACAATTGAGATGAAACTTTAAAAGATGCTTCTTATGCAGACTGCTGCACTGCATGCCTTCTGCACTCATTTCCATCGAAACTGAAAAACATTTATATGCTATTGATGTTCAATGAAAACAGTTGGAGATGGATGAGCAAACGGTCAGATGAAAGATACCAAAATGTCAGACAGCCTACCGACTGTTGTTGCCATGAGATCCAACAGTCAACATCAGTCTGATAAGCTATCCGACAGGATGGTACAGCCATGAAGATGTCACGACGGTTGGCAACACAAGAGGACATTCAGGCAGAATTGAACAAAATATGTATTCTCACACCTTGCTCAAGATCTGCCCTAACCTAATACAGGGATAAATCTAACCTAAGCAACAGCAAAATCTATCCTACTTCGTGCTCATATACCACCTTTTGATCATTGAAAGTCAAATTAATTTTTGTTGATCCTCCCAGGATAAAAATGAGAAACAATAGTTCTAAAATTATTAGAGTAGTAATACATTTACAGGAGCAGTTGAATGGATATCTACTTACTAAAGAGGGAAGAGATCCGTTTTGATGTGGGCTGTGTTCTACATTAGAACTGGAACACACTGATTCATAACCATGTTTTATAACTGTCTGAATTTTAAAGCGTAAGGTTCTCTATGGTTCTACACGTCGTTGCTGGGTTTGACATCAATTCTGTTTTCAGCTGGAATCTTTACTCTTCCCCCCTCTTCTCCTTCATTGCTCATGGTGCTGTGATCAGTGGCAAACATCTACAAAGAATTTATGCTAACAAATATAACTAGCTATTTAACTTGTCTATTTTAACCAGTGAGCCATACTTCATCAAGTTATATGCTTTCTACTTTCTTCTGCTAAGTAAGAAGATCTTAAGAAAAAAGAAAAAAAGAATAAAGGGTGGTTTCAGCACCATTTGTGCAGGAAGGATGAATAAAGCATGCAATTCATGGGATTAAGGCTTAAAGAAACTGAGTATACAAAAGTGGAGAGGAAAAGAAACAGCTTAAAAAGACTGACACAAGAAATTCTGGAATGATCAAAGATGACTTTATAAAGTTTTATCTTAACTTCATTCTAAATATACAGAATAAAAAATGTCAGCTTCAGCATTTTGACATCAATCATCTCTGCTAGCATCATGAAGATTACAGGGTGGCTCTTCCAACCGAGAGCACGTGCAATGCAACGGGACACTGGAGAATTCTTATGCAATAACCTTACCAAGAGGGACATGCAACAGTTTTTATCCAATCTGTATTCGTTTATATACATTTCGATGGTCTTGAAACTTAAGGAAAAAAGGCAAAACAGCCACCCTTCAAGATATAAAGTTACCCTTAGGTCACAGTCTGAAGTTAAATCGGGAAATATTAAATCATCAGTTTTGGAAGTAATTTGGATGGACAGCATCTGTGTTAAACACCATTTAACATCACATTGTCCATTCCATGTAAGACAACTCAGACATGTAAAGCGTTCATACCTTACCTTAACATCTACAAGTTTGTCAATGAAATGTCTTCTCTAATAGTCAAATTACTTTCAAAATAAAATAAAAACCTGTTATAGTTGAAAACTGATGTTAAAAATTGTTTTCCCCCATTTTGAGTAATGCTGATTTTTAAACATATGGAAAGATGTGTCATTTTTTGTGTCTGTTAAAACCCATCCCAAGGGTTTTTTTCCAAACTCATTTGGTTTTTTCTTCAGAGTACATCTTCTGTTGCAGTCGTTTGGCATAGCTTTGGGCCATAGAGTTGATTATAGATAAGATAAAATAACAAACCATGACAATCACCAATTTTTCAAACATCCACGATAGCCAGTTTTCCCCCTGAAGAGACAAAGACAAAACAGAATAAGGAGGAAAATGAAGATTAATGGACAGCAAAAGGCAAATTCTCCATTTTACGGGTGAAAGGGAAAAGCCTATTTTTTTGGATTATGTAATTTATCAAATTAAAAGCAGGAACCAAGTGCAAGCTGACAGAATTCCTGCAGGTCTCTCCATAAAGCTGACTTTAGTCCCTTGAAAGACAATGCATGAGGAGTTGCGAAATACACCGCAGGGCAGATGATGAATCCTTGATCATTACTCGTGTGCTAGTGAAGTGATTTATTATTCCTAGTATTGTTTAGACTTTGCTAACAATTCATAGAGTTCAGAATTAGCAACCCCTGACTGTCATTCCCTGTCATGCTCATTACAAAGAAAACAATGAGGTCGTTGGTTAACAATGTTTTTTTCCTAAACTGCATATACTGTGCTATCTTCCAATTAGGATCCGATTCTTCTTCTTCCAGAAGTTCATGCGATGACCTCTGCATTCCCACTTTGAGTGTTTTCCATGGCTACTCTTAACTGTTGTTTTTTGTCAAAGGAGGGCAGCAATGCACTGCACAAAAGTTACTTCAATGTGCATATAAGGCATCTGAATATTTAGTTATTCCAGACAGATTGTCCCTCATTTAATCTCTTTTCTAGTAAGAAACATGCAAAGAAACACATATAAGAACAACTACAGGTATACATGTGAAGTGTGAGTTAGATTAGTGGATTTTATCTAAAAATGCCTTAGCATCCTAAAGAAATCCATGATGAAGTTACAAAATTGCTCTGTCCCCACTGAAAATTCAGAGTATGTTTTTTTTAAAGTACTTTGTAGGAAAGGATACTTCTGCCCCTTTGTACCAACTCTAGATATCGTACTTTTCTTTTCCTTTTGAACACTAATGCTTGGGGATTTTGTTTCTCACTGGCCATTATGCTATAAAACCCACTGGCTTCTGAAGTGTTGATGCTGCACCCAGTTTACTATCCTTTAACATGTAAATGCAAACTTTTTCTGCTTAAATTTCTCTTCAAAACAGGCACACTAAGAGGCAAGACGAGTCATTGATCTTGTTTTGTTTTCTGTATTCTCTAAGAGGATTCAATCCAGTTGCATACAATTACAGTATTATTTTTAATTCCCAGGTTGTTTTTAAAATTAATTTTTACCTATTCCCTGGGCCACTGCAAATCTTTGAAAAACAGAATAAAGAGTTAAATCAGTAAAACCGACCAGTCAAAAGACAGCTAGAGAAAGGAAAAGTTAATTGGGGAGGGAGGCAGAGAGGCTCTTACCTGTGGCATACCACTGTCAGATTTGTGGTGAAGTTTTATCCTCTGAGCTTCCAAATATTCTTGAAATGGCTTCTGAAGAGAAGGACCTATACTTGGAATAGCACTGATGCAAAGTTCATCCCAGAGAACAAGACAAAATAGGGGAGGAAAAAAAAAATATATATTTTTTTAAACTTACCACTTTGACCCAAACAGAACAAAGCTCAGACTGAGCTACAGCTCAGAAGGATATTGCTACTTGGGAAAACTGATAACCACAAAATAAAGTGTATTTTGTCTTTTAGCTGATACTTCTGAAAGGGATGTATTTCCCCAGATCCCCAAAAAGTCTTTAAAAAGAAAAACATTTCACAGCAAATCAGTGATAATACACTGTTGGTAACATAGAAAGAAACCGTGAGCGAGAGCATTTCCTTAAAGCCTGGGAGAAGCCAGCTGAGGCTGTGCACTGATGCAGCGCTGAGAATAAAATGAATGACTTCTCAGAAGTCCCACATTTATCACCAGCAGTTCCTGTAAGAACTGGTTTGAACCGATTAATAAGGAAATGACTTGTGCTTGTGTCATCCCTCAGTTAAAAAAGAAACTGCTCACCCTATGACTTGCCCCTATCTTCTCAAAGAAGACGGCCCCTTTCTCAAACTAAGTCCTTATTAGGACAATCTGTGCGTCATCCTTACCCAAAAAGAATGCATTAGCAAATTCTACAGGCACCTCCCACAAGTCAGTGATTAACAAAGGAACAAAGAAAGAACTATGAACCCTGTTCTGAATCATTTCATGGTTTATGGCAGATGACTCGCACAAAAACTACAATACATTACTAAACACCTTGTACTTGCATTAACATATAAAGATCACCGATCAGGTTTTTGGAACTAAGAACGCTCTCGTACCTCTAAAGCGCAAAGGTGTTAACACCGGGCAGACGGAGTAGCCACCAACTTCCATTCTACTAACACTACAGCCTATCCAGACTTGAATCTAAAACATAGATGATTTTTCTTTAGATCTATACACCATACTATTTAGCAGGAGGTGCAAGGAGCTTTAGAAATTGTCATGACAAAAAAAAAAGCGTAAATGTTACACAGAAGAAATTACCACTAGCAACAACTGATGGTTTTAATGCAAGCACAATCTGAAAGCACAATCCCAAGGTCTGATCCACATGTATACATCAAACGCTCCTAACAAGAACCAAGGGAGATTTTCCATCACTGACAAACACCATCTTATTTTCAAAGAGAATTGGATTTTTTTTGTTCATTTGTTTTTAAATTATTATTTTAAAGAAATTAATATGGTCTTCTACATTAAAAAAGTCACCTAAATTTCAGTGCTACAGTTCTGATTCTTTACACTGCTATTTCAGGGAGGATTTAGTAAAACTTGCTTCAGTCACCAAGATATACATAGACAGGATTACAACGTGATCGCCTCCTCTCTGAATGACTGCAATTGCTATGTGGGGCTAGATCCCTAAAATTATTTTCTTCAGTCTCCTGTTTTGACATTATACTAGCTTTTCCATGTTAAAGCCAAATTCAAAAGTAAGAGCTTTCTAATCTTAAAAATTTATGAAAATGCACAGACTCAAGAAACAAATAGGTCACTCTCATAAATCTATTTCCTTCAATAGCCATGGGCAAATAATTTTTGAACATATTTACGAGAAAATATTGTGACCCTCATGATTCACCATCACGATGATACAAATAGGTGAGTAAAGTTTGTGCCTGGACTGGTAAATTTTCCGCCAAAAAAGAAGTGTTGAGACTAAAGCACATCTATTACACATTTTGCATAACAGCACGTCAACTTTTACAAACAATTTGCAGTTTTTCAGAACCCACCCTCAAGAATCTATTTGTGGTAAAAATTCTCCTAATGACTCGCTCGCTGATCAGTACGAGTCACAGTTTTAAAGAAGAGTTATGTTTTGGGGTTTCTTTTCTTTTTCAAATGACACTTGGAAGCCCGGAAAAGCTACTGAAAGGTAATACTTTACTTTTAAAATTTTGCATGAGTATGAAATAAGGAATATTTAAATTATGAGAGATTAATGATTAACAGAATAGTTATTCAAATTCCTCCTTTTTTTTTTTTTCCTGAAAACTGAACTAAGTCAGTGTCCAATTAGCATTAAACAACAGAATAAAAACATGAAAACCAAGTTCAGATGGCTTGAAGAGATTCTGGTGTATCAATGCTCTATTTCAATTTTTTTTTCACTAAAAGCATTCAGCGTTTTTTCTTTCGTAAGCATGACTAAGAATTAAGTGTATGATGTTCGTTTTATTATAGCTATTTTGAAGAACTGCAAAGTCTTGAACATAAGGACCTTCATTTCTAGAAATCTGCACTACTTTGCACAAGCACACAGACTTCAATATTGAAAAAAATGTGCACAGATTTAAATAACAGATAAAATGAAGCACAGTAGCATCTAGAAAACAAACTTTTACGTGCATCCACACTACTAGAAATAAAATTCTCAAACTCCCATTTCAGTGGGTTAGCTTTGGTTACTTGTACTCTTTCAACAAAATTCTGTGATTTAATCAACCAGCTAACACGTCATCTGATATCCAAAGCATAGAAATCATTTTAGATCTAAGTTAAAAAACAAACAAACACAAAAACAAAACAAAAAAACAAACGAAACCCACCAGTTTTCATTTTATTTAATTACGAACGAATGAGAGGTACCCCTCACAAATGTAGTGAGGTTCAACTCACTAACCCATCAAAGGGGGAGAGTTCAGTATAGACCTTTTAAGCATTACACTTAAGACAGATGCAGGTACATACGCGAAAGGAACAGATCTGCATCATAATTCTGCGCCACTTAGCAATGACTTTAAGATACATCTTCAGAAGACTACCGCAGTTTCAGGAGTCTAGAGGCAAACCACAGGCACATTTACGCATCCGACTTAAAGGAAGATGCTGGAAGATAACCCTGTTTGTATAACAATCTAAAACTAATTCCTTGCATTTTCCTTTGAGAATAAAGCCTTTTGTCTTTCAAATAAAGAATATGAGAGCATAAGAAAATAAAAGAAACTTAGCACACAACAGAACTTAGCTCATCCCCATTTTTTATTCCCTCTTCCAAAACAAAACACCAAAAAAAAAAAAACCACCACACAACCACACAACCCCCTGTCCCTTCTTTAGGGCTTAAAATGTAGGTCCTAGTGAGCTGCTGTAGGACTTCAACTTAAAAAAGTCATTCACTAGAAGTTATCTGTCAAGCAATGAAGTTATTTCAATAGTTGCTATCTGTTATTCATGCAATCTGCAGCTAATCAGTGAGGTGGATGCACTGCTGGTGTATTCTGTCCTTTCAACAGAATTTATTTTAAGAACAAAGCTACAACTTTACTATAAGATTCAGAAAAAAAGCTTTTGGATTTTATTTATTCATTTTGAGGAAAACAAACCTCTGAAGAGATTTTGATTCAGAAATAATTTTAGAAAAAGTTAGTATTTAAGCACCAAGCTTACAATTTTTCTTTTAAATCATTTTCATCCTCTGCTAAAATGAAATGTTTCACAAGGAACTGAATCTTAAAACAGACTTCAAACAAATTGCACTAGCCTTTGTTAGAGTTTAAATACATCAAAATCACAACATTTTAATAAAAAGATTATTTGCATTCTAATACAACAAACACCCATTAAGAATTTTGCTTTCACTGAACAAAACACTGTTGAAGTCTGTTTTTAGTTTTTTCAGTTGTATTACCTGGTATTTGTAATTAAACGGATTTTTTTTTTTTTCTTCAAGAACCACGATTTCTATCTAAATGAAAAAGTCATATAGCTTTTTTATCCACAGACAGAACAGAACTTCACATCTATTTAAAGCACCACACTATACAGATTCAGCAAAGAAGTTCTAGGATTAGTTTAAAAATTACACCGTGTACATATTCTGAGAGTATTAACGCTAAAACTTCTATTCCAGTACCAGTAAAACTGTTTACTACAGTGCACTGCAATTTATTAATTTGCTTTTATATTTAAAAGAATGACTATCAATGTTTGAACCTCAAATGCATGTCACTGGTCATGAAGCTGAAAGATGTAGGAAAGATTTTTAGGAAACTTATTTTTGTAACAGAGTCTTTTGAACTACAGGCGGGAGTTTTCTCAAATGCACGTGGAATAAGCACCAAATCAAGAGGAAAAAAAACATTTTCCCTGTGCTAGCTTAATAAAAACTAAGTTCTTCAGTACTTCAGTCAACTCTATTTTACTAATATAAAAACTACTTTAAAACCATTTAATCATAATATTTGCGCTTTTGAAAGGCATATTTATCATCTCAAGAAATCTTTAAGAGTATAGGTTACTCCTGAGTTATTGAAATTTCACAGCCTATACCTTCAGAGGTTGTGAACACACAAGTAATGACAAGCTGTGCTAAATGCTGAAGTACAGTTCTGTATCCAAATGTCGCGTTTTTAAATCACTGCACTAACATTTCACAGAAAAAGCTATCAGTCTACAATTTGGAATACAGAGTTCCCATCTTCTACAAACTTCTACACGTGCATATTTGCCCGCTTTTCCAGAAGACGAATGTTAAATTAGCAATTATTTAAAGAAACACTCAAGTTGCCATTGTAACTTAAATGAAGTTACACGTTTTAAGAACATTAATATGGTGGCTTTGTGGTTTGTTGTTGTTTTCAATGTTAATGAAAGTTTCTTATTTTTAGGAGAGAGCAAGTGATTAAGCAGCTGATTAACTTTAAGCAGTTCTTAAACTCCATTTATTTTGATGGAAATTAAAAATGTAAATCAGAACTTCAGTGGCATTCAGTTCTGAAATTTTTACTCTATTCAGCAGCTCATATGAGCAACTGGAATCAGTCCCTCAGTTGTGATGATCAAGAAACATTATGCACTGCTGCTGTGAAAACATGGAAGTACATTTTTATCATGGAAATAATCTGAAGGGAAATTAGAACCATGATAATTGAATTGATGGTGCAAACAAGCCGTCAGGCTCCCAGGCTGAAACACACCAAAGCCCTGCTTGGAAAGGTGATGCAATACTGAGTCACAACCTCATTTTACAGATGATCTCTCTAATATCCACAGCTTAATTTGGAAAAACCGGTTAACTTAACACAGGAATTGATTTTTATCAGACTCTTTGGCTGCCAAGCATGCACGCTTTGTCCTTGTCTGGACCATGTCAGGGTCTGGGGACACATAATGTCACATACATTTTGCTAAGATTCAGCTATTTGGGCTCGTCCAGCCATGGAAAAACATCCTTTTAGGAAATGCCGGCACTACAATTCAAAATGAAGACAACAGTGAAAGAAATTTTTAAACAACAGAAAACCAAACTAAGAGGGAAATTTCATTGTGTGTTTTGTCAGCACAAACCCCGCACACATTCAATATCTCATCCTGCTGTCTGGGAGCAAGCATGGCCTGAGGCCAGAGATTATCTCTTTCTACAAAAAAGGGAGTTAAGTGGCACTGAAGAATGTGATGAACTGAAGGAGGGAGTGTGCTGGGATGAAGCCGTCCCTTCCAGTACCTCCAACTTTTTTTTTTTTAATTTATTTAAATCAGACTAGCTATTGACAGCTAGGCCAGAGGACCAAAGCAAAGGCTTTCGCCTTCTGAACAATTTATGCAGAACATCATTAATTATCACACCCAACATCCATTCCTCCCACACTTGAGTGTCTCTGTATTCGACTCACACCTCTATGTTCCGCTGTAAGACCACGAGTAAAATCCAGCTTGCAGCTAAAAGCAGTAAGGCATCTAGTAGGAGGCCCCATATTTGGTTATCTTAGCTATCCCTCCCTCAAAAGAAACTAGAAATTTTGCTCCAACACAGCATCAACTTCTTTAAAAGTTCTATAAACCCTTGAAAAATAGATTCCAATGGAAATATCTCTGTGCCAACGGACAATTACCAAGCTGATTAATTTGCATACTGTTCACTCTAAATAGAGCACCTTTCCTCCTGCAAGTTATCTGAACCTTCAATGGTTAATTTTTTTCCAGACAGTGATCTAAACAGGCTTAACGGTTAGTATTTTAATGAGCTGTCATTTCCTGTGCTGATAAAGATTCTCACAGTATTTAAACCATCCATTTCCCTGAGGCTCAACCAATACCAGGACACTGCTGCAGTGACTCAGAATGGACCTCAGACTCCGAGCCTGACTCAGCCGTGATAGATTACGCTGCAGCAAATCTGGACTGGCTCCCAAGGTGCCCGTGGCTCAAAGAGAGCATTCACAGCAAAACCTGGGCTCGAAAGTCAGAGAGGGTTCACAGCTCCAGCTTCTCTCACTGCCGCTTTGGCTTCAGAACATTTGATGAAACTTTGGTGTTATCTGCATTCAGTGCGCTAAAATTGCAGAAAGTAAATCTACTTCATGGTCAGGATCAACAGAAACATTCTGAGGGTTAAAACGCTGCTTGGCAGATTCTCTTGGTTTTACGAGATGAAGAGAGAAAATATCTTACTTGAAGATTACTAAGCTAAAACTGTTACATGTTTGACGTCATTTATACCTGGCACTATGCTCCAATACCCACGTTAAGCAAGCTGTCTGCAAAGCATTTTTCTTGGGACATTCTGTTATGTTAAAATCAATGCTTTCAAAAACAGGAATTGCAACATCTTTGAACTGTTGGTTCTTAACTCTGCTCAATATTGCTCTTCATAAGAAAACTCCTGTTTGTATTTTAAAGATATAGTACTATTTTTGTACACAGTTTATAAAAAAGCTTGCTTGCTTGGAGTTAAATCCTACAAGCCTTTTGCAAATAAACTTTTTATAATTCTGCTGTGATCCACTGGAAAGTTTTCAACACCAAAGCTACTCAAATTTCGTTCACATCTGTGTCCCTTTCAAGACGCTAAAGCCCTTTTTGTGCAGAGCTAATCTATTGTGTACAGGGTGTATTATGAGGGCATGGTCCCACAGGTTTCTGATATACTTGTGGGAAGGGAGCCATTGATTTATTGTACCAAGAAATGTCAGGTGTGTTGTAATAAGCTTCCAAAAGCATTTATCTCAGGAGATTTTAAAGACACTGCTCAGTTATCCATGTTCTCAGCCATTTCAGGGTATTTTCAATTGATTTCTACTACAGAGGTTTTAGTTCAAATGCTGATTGGAAACTTTATTTCAAAATACCCTTTAACGAAAACAGGATACGGTCACCGGATATGGACTTTATGGCATATATGCAAAACAAAGGTCCACAAAGCCAGGAGGTGTGGTTGGCAGAGTGGGCCTGGCTCCTTTGATACCGGTCTGGGGAAAGCAGAGTGACGTGAAGTAGTGGAGATCACTTGGTGGAGGCCATGCCATGCTATGTGGTCATACCCTGATGAAGACCCCCACAAGAAAGAGGAATTGCATGGCACAGTCTAAATCAGAAAAACGACTCTTTCCACCTGAGGACAATTGTTTTCTGGTGCAGCCCCTTCTATCACTGTAGCTTCTTGACTTGCTTATATTCTAAAGAAATAAGCAAAATCTATACTGTACACAATTTCTGAAGGGGAAAAAAAGATCTTTAAGCAAAGTTTCCAATTACGTCAGTCACCATAATTCCATTTGTACTTTTTTCATAAAAGGAACATCATGCTCCTTACAAGAATCAAGCAAGATTAAGTTGTGAGGCAAAGAATTATGGCATAATAAATAGCAGCAAACTGGTTTGTAAAGGCAATGGTTCAAGTACCTATTACCAAAAACCTGTTTTTCCTTTAAGACATGCAATCATTCAAACTGGCCTGCATAACTGGTAAGCATTAAAATTTGTTCCACAAAAACACCAGATTAAGAAGCCTTTCAGAAACACTGATATTTTGGGCAGCTTTTCAGGTGTGAGCTTGTTGAATTAGTTTTCACAGTGTTAACAGGGCTTACATGTCTCACCCCTGGAACACAGCACTAAAATTAACTCCTAAAATCTGTGCAGTATGCAAATTTTTTTACATGCATTTCACTGGCTTCTATTAAACTTCACATTAGTTTGATAGTTCATTAATTCATTGACTAAATTAATTTCTACTTCTCTTAAAATTAGCAAAACATCATTTGCTACAGGCAGCAGTTCATTTATTTCGCTAAAAGACAGCATACCCACTACACCATACGAACACTTATCGGTGGTCATGCCTCCCCTTTGAGTAACTGTTCCAGTCTCTGCTATTAGGACACTGCAGCCTACACGAGTTTACCGCAACGTAGCAACAGCCAGAGGGAAGCTCTCTGCCTGAAAGGTGCGATTTGTCCCAGAGATGGAGCCGTACCACTCGCCACTGAAGTCTGGCTACTTCTGAGGTGAAGGCCATTGGGGTGCCTAATGCTATATAAACACATTTTTTATTTTTATTTTTTAATTTCTCTTACAGTTCTAAAATTATTAGCTCATTTTCACAAAGTATGAATTCAGCATGGTCTGTTCATAACAGATTAGAATTTTTCTTTCTGAACATTTACCCAGAATTGATGGCAGATGGTTGTGTGGATGGTAGGTATGGTGTGTGCTTTGAGTACTATTTCTTCAGTAGTTTTCTGGGAATTCTTAATGCGCATTTGAAACTACCACTTCAAAGAAAATATGATCGTGCTTAAAAGCAATATGCTTAGCTGCAGGATTGTTTATGAAATCACACTTTAGGTCAAGAAAAAACTAAATGGAAAGCTTTAAAAGCCAAAAGAAAACCCACAACACATATGATAACTAAACATTTTAAATGAGCTAGGTGTGGCCTAAAAGCAGCATCCAAGTATTTTACATGGATGATCAATAAGTTAAACTCATTTTTAAGTGACAAGAACACAAGGCAAATCTTACACACCATCTTTCCTCAAAAAGAGCTTGTGAAAGTAATACCATTTGAGAGAAAACATTATCCTCTTTTAGCATTTTAGACAGCAATAATACAACTTTAAACCATTAACTGGTAGAACAGGTTGATAATTACCAGCCGCATGTGGGCTACCAGCACCTTCGTAATCCCCTTCAGCTTTGATGAAATCCTCCCATGTCCCCTTCTCTTCAGCTAGCACTGACCCTGTTCTTTCTAACATGGCTTGCTGCAACACAGCTGCAACACAGCTGCTTTGCTGTTGCCACCACTTGCTTTGCTCTTGCCACCACCTTCTTATGACTTTTTTTCTACTGGATACTGCCAATGTTTTCTAAAAAATTTTTTAAAAACAACTTAATTTCATGTCACATTTTTTCCCTTTTCTTTCTATACTTAATTAACATAAGGAGTATTTTTTGACCCTTTTGTAATAAAGGCCTAGACAAAATTGTAAAATCAAATTACCCTAAATTATATTAAAAAACACTAGTTATGGCAGGCCTAGCCTGCAGTGCCAGCAGGATCCACTAACAGAAGTAGACAACTGCTGAGCTACAGGCAAGGTCTACAGTGAATCATTTTGTTTTTTGACAAAAAGTCATGTAGTTATCGAGAAATTCTCTCTGGCTTTTAAAATCAAATATTCTCAGACTTTAGCTTATATCTTAACTTAATCTTCTGTCTAGATTCCAGTTATCGCACATATTAATGTATTCATTATTTTAAAGTATTATGCTTAGACATTTCCTATTGTGTAAAAGCAATATCAAAGACAAAAAAAAGTATTAAGTCATTGTTGGATAGAATTTGATTAAAATAAAGTTACTGACCATTAAATAGATCTATATTTTAATTTAATAATAAGGGATTTAATGCAAGCTATTGTTTAACATGTTTTATACTCCAGTGCAGAAAGAAACTGATGAGGTAATGCTAGCAGACAGATTGAGAAAAGTCAAGGATACCGGGACATTCCAAAAATCTTACTGTCTCTCGAGAACATTTTTTAACTCTGACATCAACCATCTAATAAAATCTGAATCCAGCAGAGGTCTTGTGAATGCATTCTATGTAATTGGATGCAAAATTATCTCCAAGACAGATGAAGTAGGAAAAAACTACTAGCTTTGGCTCAAAGATTTGCAGGAGAGTAAATCTTTGGAAATATACCTAGCTTAGTAGTAGTGTTGATTAAAAATTAGTAGTAAATTGTCTGGTGTGATTAATACTAGGAAAAGCTAACTAATGATTGTTAAAAGTAGTCATGTTTCTCTTGTGTTCTATTTAAAAACGTTGAAAGCAACAAATTAATTTTGAAGTTTGTTACAAACCAGACACCTAATCAGAAGATCAGGAAGTAATAAAGTCAGGATTTGTTTCATTAGTAAACTCCCTAGAATGTTTCTTCTGACACTCCTTTTTCCTTGTATAGCATTACTACTTTAAGTCTACGTATTTTAAAAGCAATTCTTTCCAGACACTCCTCTCCTGAAAGCATTCTTGAGGAGTGTGGCTTTTTTTTTTCCTCTCCTTATGTGAACACAGCTATTAAAGTTTAAGTAGCAAAATATCAATCAATTTGCCCCACATGACAAGTGAAAGACCTTGGAAAAGGAAAAACACCTTAGAATTCATTTTATGCTTGGGACATCCATATTAAGTATATAAATCAAACAAACAAAAAAACACCACCAAAAAAGCTTTCTATTTAAATGTTAATCACATTTAAAGTTTTAAACCTGCATCCCTGACATTACAGAAATCTGATCAGTGTACTGGAAAAGCACAGTAGCTTTCCACCTAAGTACAACTGTTCCTTTGAAGAATTAAGCCTGATTTTTTTTTTTTTTAAAATGAAATCCTTCTAATTTGATCCTAGTTAAATACATTTAAGATGTATTAGTTGCATATGTTGTTTGCATTCAAGAACTTTATGAAACTTCTTCATGGTTAAAGAAGCATTGTTGAGATCTCATTTGTTGGATTACCTGACTGGAAGTGTTAGCATCAACAATGGATTTCAAAATTACACAGAATTTGATGACTGAACAGGTAGATATGAGGCAGAAATCTAGCACTTCAGTGTCCAATCATCATTCAAACCCCTGAAGGCAACATGTATAAGTTGTTTTAATATATATATACATATATGTATATAAGCTGATGTTAGCTAGGTTTTTGCGTAATCTCCTTGTTTTAAACTGAGATTTTCACTTAAAAAATAAAACAGTAATCAACTACTATTAAGAACTCAGTCCAGAATAAAGACAAGCTTTCTCAAAATAGGCACAGCTTACCCATGAAAACTGTGACTTCTCCTATGAAAAACCAAGTTTAACAGAATGGAGATACAATTCTACACAACAAACTTTTCATGTTGACATTTTATGAGAGACTTAATATATTATATATATAAGGCAACTTAAATTATGGAAGATGTTTATCATCATCTTGGGACACTGCATAAATCACAACAGTTCCTTCATTTTTTGTCATGGGATCACAACACAACATTGAAGAAAGTCAACAAAAAAGTTTATTTGCAGCTAAAAGTGTAGCAAGCTATAACTAGAATAGCTGTATCATATTTCTGAGTGAAAGCTAAACGTAGATATCATATATTCAGGCCATCTGACCTTCAATGCTATTACGTTTCTTGAAGTACTTGAAGCCTTTGAGGTGAGGAATGAAGTTGCAAATAAGACCTAAACTAGCAGTTGGCCAGTTTGCACTTAGAAGCAAAGCACAATTTTCAGCACATCTGATGTGACTCCTCCAGTATTTTTCCACTTAATGAGTGAAGGTATTACTGTGTTAAAGAATTACTCACCCGATTAAGGACACCATCTGCTCCACTATATGTTTGCTGAATGTTATAATAACAAAAAGTTTCTGTAGGAAGGAAAACATCAGTTAGAGAAATGTTTGATCGAAAGGGAAGCAGAGACAATGGAGTATGACAATTTATGTTCCTTTCCAATCGAACAGCTTCTCCAGTGCTTACACACAGTTTTCCCTTCACTTTTCTGTTTTTCAATACTCTCTTCAATAATACGCAGAAGAGAGGACAGCTATTTACTTTATTATTCTATTTCCTCATAGATTTCATTTCTTGCAATGTTTTTGTAGCCTGTGTTACTAACCATTTGCATCCTCCCCAAACTTAAATTCCCAGAAGCTCAAGGTCACTTTGCTCTGTCAACAAAGTTTTAATGGAAAAACAGTCATCACTGTGCAGAAAAGTTCACATCCCATTACACAAATGCATGTACTTAAAGATCACAGAACTGAAAAATGATACATCTTCTAGTCCCCTCCTTCATGTGCTTCAGAGAGAAGCGTAACAAAGAAATACCTAGTAAAGAACAAAGTAAGAGCCATTGGGTACCCATCTGTTCAGAGAAGTTATATTATTTTCTAATGCAATAGATTATTTGAAACAGAATAACTTCAATATAAAACAACTCTGTAACACATGGCTTATTTTGCATAAAAATCCAAATGTCTAATTTACTTCTCCCTTCTCTTCTAACATGCTTTTTTTTTAAATAGCTTTTGCTAATTCCTCTTTTGTCATATTCGACAGCTTATTTGTTTGCAAAGAATGAGCAAAACTGTGTATAGATGTACATATACACACAAACAGTTCCCACAGTCTCCTTAAATGAATTTAAGCATGATCTAACGAGAAGTGCATTCACTAGTGTGGAAATAAGGGATGCGACAAGAACTATACAAAATGATTTTGTGGTCCAGAGGAAGAGGCCAGTTAAAAGCAGCTCCAGGATGGCCACTGCAGTCACTTACTTTCTGTCTAGAGAAAGGTTTCATTAAAAACCTGGTCTATGACTGTTACATTTCCTAAATTCCAAATTGCAGCAAGATCACTACAAGAAAAAAAAAATCAAGGCTATTGCACAAGAGTATGCTTGAAATCAAACAGAAAACAGAATTCTAATAGGTAAACATATTACAAAATATGATGATTTACCAACAGTGCAAGAGACTGTTTTTTTTTTAACCTTACATTTTATCCAAGTGTAGAGCACTAAATTACACAGTATTCTCCTATCTAAACAAGGCAAATAAAATGAAAGCAGTATTATACAAATACTGTTTCACTTTTCTATGTTACCAGAACAAATTCTAACAGTACACAGGTTTAAAAGCAGAAAAATTCAGGGAACATAAAAATAAGTGTAGAGGAAAAAGCAGTAAATGAAAGAATGTTCAGATCTATTTGTTATCTTCTGTTTGAAGACTATGCAAATTAAAATAACCCTTTACAAAAAGATGGGAAGAAAAAAGGGTCAAGGATTGAAGTCTTTTTTTCGGGGCAAAAGGAAGAGATTCTTAAGCAGCTTGGTGAGGGTACCAGACAAGTAATTTTATACTACCACTAAGCTTCTGCTGTTTTAATGAAGTGACAGCAAAGATTTCCAAGTAACAAAGCTACAGGCACTGCACAGTCCTATGGAGGTGCTTTAAAAAAGCCCCAGCTGAAAACACAGGCTCTAATCATTACAAATAGAGTGATGTAGTTCATGACACAGTACTAACCACGCTGCCACCAATGAACAATTGCCGGGGAATCAATATTTCATCTTTCATTTGACAAAATGGTGACATTTTAAAAGCAAGACTCAAAATTTTTGAAGGCAATGTTGGATTCTGATTGCCAAATTCAGAACATCCGGTAAGACTCTGAGTTAGCAAGAAAAATTGAACATACCCTCTCTGAAATCAGGCCCTTTCACAACAACATAGATTGAGTACACCAAAAATTGCTGACCATGCCTGAAAATTGTGGACACCACTCCCAGAGACATACCCTTGGACTGTTTTCTGCAGGGAGTAGGGCCTGAAAGGAGTGGGGTTTTCTCTATACATTCAACTGAGATAAAAGGTAGCATTTAAAAGTGCCGCTTAACTGGTAAAGGCTAGTTGCAGTGCTCTCTGAAATGAGTATTTGTTACCAAAAAGGCAAGTTCATTATGAGTACGAAGTCCTTTCAGTCTGGTAAAAACCGTAGGTAAATAACTTGGCTAACCACCAATTTCCTGAGTGGTGTAGGCAGCGAGCTCATTAGTTTGTAGCTATAAATTATTCAGTTGCCTAAGTTTTGAGTGAAGGAGCCTAGCAGATCCTTTATTCTAAGTCCTCTGCACCAAATTAATTTCCATTACTTCAGGTCAGGAAAGGAGACTCCAGAATTCATTACAAAGTAACACAGTGTAACAGTCGAAAAAGAAAAAAAAGAAAAAAGTCTTAAGGGAGCTGTAGCATCTACTTGCCTGGATGTGCATTTTAATTACTGCTTTCCCAATCAGAGTGGCACCAAAGAAGGTCCAGAAGGGAACCAGAAAGTGTCCACATGTTATCCCGGCCAGGTCAAACAGAGGGTTTGGAATCTATAAAGTGCAAGGGAAAAGAGTTCATGAATTGCAGTATTTTACTTAGAAGAATAGGAATACTACAGACTTTGAAAAATGAACATTTTCCCCTTATTCAACTTGATTCAAAACTCTTGTGTTTTAATACTTACGAAAATATTGAACTTACACCACATAACTTAAGTCTCAGGGATTCAGCTAGACAATGTCCCAGACAACTCTACTCTGATGGTCCCTCCTTACCCCTTGATTTTAAAAAACCTAACAAGTTTTCCATGTGAAATGCACAGAAACCACAGTAAAGCCATTTTGAGTGATTTATCAAATTTTCTCACTGACAAGCACATCACTCCTGGAAGCCAGTGTTCAAAATTATCTCCAGCAATTTCCATCTGAGAAAGGACATTAAAAACTGGCATTTATAGTCATACGTATCCAGTTTAAAAGCACTGATTAGATTTTATTAAGCATATGCATTTAATTTAAAATTAGAAGGTTTTTTTTTATTGTTAAATCCTTGGCTTGACATTTGGTATTGTGATACTATCTGTAAAATATTTTTGAAGTTAAACCAAGAAAGTATCCAAATTCCAACCTTTCACACTCAGTACAAGGGCTGACAGTCTGAATACACACATGGGGTATGTTTAATTTACAGTAGCATTGTATTACTCTAATATCCTGCAGTACTGGTGTTGTTTTGTTACACAAACAAATACAGAGTGTAGATATTTAAGACTATAAAAAATAGTAACTTTGTGAGTGACTGAATGGAAATCTGAAATCTGTGAGAAAGCTTATGAGGGTTATACTTAGGTTATACTTAGCTGTTATAGACTAGCAATTCAAATTTATGAGCACCCACACCACCACCTGCATAGGAAGAAATCTGAAACGGTCTCTAATCATGCCCCGAAACGGTCTCTAAACATGCCCCACTTCAACTAAAATGATTCTTTACCTCTGACAGCTGTCTTAGGCATAGGAGGCTGGTAAATTATTTACTTACACCACAGCCAGATAATTTTTCTCTTTTGAGCCAAGTCTGGTCTAGGTCTCAAGTATGTTCTTTGTTGGTTGGTATGGCTTTTTTTTTTTTTTTTGGTAAGTTCACAGTATATTTTAGTTACTGCATTACTCTCACCATAGAGGGAGCAGCATGCTTTAGGGACAGATAACTGTGGACATCACCAACATATTAAACATATCGCAGTAAAAAAATTACTTAAGTCCACATTAGAGTATATTCGCAGGCCAGCGAGGTTTTCTCTGTTTGCTTTTTAAAAAACACACACGTACAGCACTGAGAGTTGCTGAAAACGCCCACACAGACAGGAGGGCAAATTCTCACAAATCACAGCAAGGATCTCTTCCTTGCTCTGTTCCTTCCCCAGAGCTGCCTTTACATAGGAATTAGGCTCCAGACAGTAGCATGGTTTTCTTATTGCCACTAAACAACACTGTATTCAGTTGATTTCACTGGATAAATTCACAAAGTTTTAAATTCAATTTGATTGTGTTTTTATGTTGCATTTAGAAGCCACCGCCTGACAGACAATAACACGCAGCTAAGACAGCCACTACATTACCACTTCACAAGCAAGTTCTCTTCCCTTTCTCTAGTCACAGAAATACTTCCAAGATGCTGTTTAAAATCCAAAAGTGAGATGGCAATTTTAAGGGGGGCAAGAAAGGAGACACCCTCTAGCACAGGGAGAAGCAGCAGTGAGCAAGAGGAGCCCTGAAGCAAAGCCCAGAAGCTTGTGGGGAAATGCACCAGTGCGAGCGGCATGTGTGGGGGGCTGCCTTCCTCCTCTGCAGGTGCAACAAAAACGTGCCTCTCCTCCCACACTTTACCTCACCCTTTTTGCTGCTACTCTGCATTTATTCTGTAAACAGATTTACAAATCTGCAGGTGTACTGTGGTGGATCCATGACCTCCCATCCCTCCCCCAACCCATGGCAGCCTGTATAAGCAAAAGGAAGCCGGAGCTCAGGGCACACTGAAGTACAGTACGCCAAGGAGGGAAGAAGTAAGCAAATGTTTAAATATTACTAAGCAGAAACTATGAAGAGCTTACACATCACCTCTCATGTCTAGCAACTCCTTCCTCATGTTCTCTATTTATCCACATTTCACCGTGTCCAGCTACTCCCATAACTCATCCCTGCCATCTACAAGCTGTTGTTCTCATTACACAAGCCAGACAAAATAGCCTATGCAGTGATGTCTCACAAGATGGTGACTACAGAATAATGAGTCAGAGCCAGCGAAGGAGCAGTCTAAGAGCTTACTGGACGGAAAGATTTAAAGAACAGCTTGTAACCTACGTCTCCACTCTAAACATTAAGACACTTCAAAAGATTAGTAAACAGAAGTTGTACGCCAGCAACTATAATCAGCTTAATTCTTTCCAGCCAACACGGGTTACTTACATTTGGGCATATAGTTAACATTGTCATCTCTACAATTTAGGAAACTAAGAGATGCTAGACAAGTGTGGAATTAATACCTCATCAGCTGAGCAGCTAGCTAATGGCTGTGGTTATTCCAGAAGAATGGGATCATAGGGGACCTGCAATTCCCTTGTCACTGTAATCACATTTCTGTACATTTGTGTGTGGGATGGAAGAATAAGGCACATAATTCCTACCAGTTTTCATCAAGCTTCCACAGAGGGGTTTAAACCTCAATGGTTCCGTATTTTTATACTCCAAAAGAACAGTATTAGCCCACTTAAAATACTGAAATAGCATCAGAGATGCTCCTATCACGTCTGTCTTAGAGAGGAAAAAAAGTAAATACGAGTAGTCTGTAGTTCAGATAGCTGTAACTGAAACTGTCTTCTGCATTCTGCTCTTCCTGGTTCCTAGTAACCCGAAGATACCTCCTGAGCAGATTTAGGAGAATTACTACAGATGCATATCCCAACTGGGGTCTGTACAAGTAGTTTTCCACTCTTCAATTTGTGTATATCTTTCAATATGAAGTTATCAAGCATGTAAGCTACAGGACACACACATCTGAAGAAATAATATGGTTCCAACAGAATCTAGAAGTAATAATAATAGCTCTTGCTATATCCTGCAGGCTAAAAATCTGGGCTAGGAAAGTCCAAAGAGGATAGCTGTCAGGGGAGCTAGGGCATACGATCTGATCTGCCAAACACCCACTAACAAAGCAGTGAGCAGCAGTGTGCGTTTGCCCCTGTTAGAGAAGACATGGCCTCAGACTAATGCCAGGAACATCCCTGGTCTGAAACAGTAACATTGAAACTTCCGCAGTTTTAGGAAAGTCTTAGCTCAGTCTCCTGTAAGTCTACTGTGACAAGCTATTTGCATCTTTAGTGAACTGACCTGTTCTTATCAGGTTTCACTGTGCCATGCTGAACCACAGAATGAATTGTTCTACCTTTCAAAAAAAAAAAAAAAAGAAAAAGCCACCCAGGAACTCAAGGGATCCCTCATTGCACAGTACTTTTCTGATGGATTAAAAAAGAAATACTACTATTCCAAAGTCACTATTCTGCGAGGAGAACTAGCGCCAAGAAGCCCAACAGTAAAGTTGAAGGAAGGGATAACAGTTGTGCATTTATGCGGAATTCACTGTGTTTGGTACTAATCTAGGACTGGAGTTTCTCCATGCTATTGTACTTGCCAGTACCACAACCATCCCATTTCCCTAAGCACCACAGAGAACACAGAAATAGCAAACGATGTGAAGATCCATATGGACTCAAATAAAGCCAACACACAATTCACAGCATTAAATTTGCTGCAATACATTCAGTCTGCAATTTGTGATTACAAATCCCTCTGTTATTGAAATGAACTTACTGAAGCGCAGGCCAAAATGCCGAAGAACCCAACTTTCTGCACCAGGTTCTGCACAGCCAGTTTAGCCCGGGAAGCAAAATCCTGCGAGCAAGAAAACAAAGTCATTAATGAGGCAAAATCCCAAATGAACATACCTCAAAGCGTATGTGATTGCAATATCCTCCATGTTTTGGGATTTTCTGATTAGCACTTGGGCAAATTTTACAACAAAAAGACCAATTTGAAATTCTGGACTCAGAGGGAAGAAAGAGAAATTGACAATGCTCAGTGTGAAAATCCAACCACGCATCTGTACTGAGTTTTTGGTTTTCCTTACAGACATGGTTCTTCAGAACTCCGCAAGTGGCACTAAGTTCACATTACTACGGAAACAGGTTTCTAGAACTTCTTTCCCCATATCTTTGAATTGCCAATACTCCTATTACTTTATTCCTTAAACATGGAGGGGGAATTAATTCCTTCAGTACCATTTGCGACAATAAAAAGGTACTTTCTCAAAACACAAAGACAGAACACAATAATCCTGTTATCTGTTCAAAAACCCAGGATCTCTTTCAAAGCAGCTAATTCTAGGTTCTGTCTAAAACAGACCTATAAAGTTCATTGGAACTGTAGAGTTAAATCTAGAATACTTTAAAAATGAGACAAAGGTGGCAGACCATGTAACATTTGAGCTATTCTTTACAAAGCCATGCTAAGAACATGTTGCCTACTTTATTTTGTGATCACAAATTTCAAGCATGCTCATGACAAACTTAAGAGTCTAAGTTTACCACATAAACAGCAAACATTTTTTTAAAACCAAAAATAAAGATTCTCACAAGCAGTTTCATTTGAATATGAGAAGTGAATTTAGGGAAGAGTAAAATTCTTTTGAAGCAAAACTGCCCAAGAAGTGAAAAACAGGGTCAATATTATCTACTCAGGCTTGGCAACAATACTTACAAAAAGTTGAGTATTTTTGGTAATAGAAAACTTTAAAAAGTAACTATTAAAAATGATTAAAAATCTACTAATACATAATGAAAACCTGATTTTCCAGGAGCAATCCAATATTCATTAATTTGCATTTTGTACAAAACTACAGAGAAATTTAACAAAGAAATTACTTTAATCAGTAATTAATGCAAGATAACTACAAGATAATCCAGAGCAATTCAACCTATGCAATTTTAACTTTGTTACAATTCTGTTGAAACCTTCAACACTATATACCAATGCAAGTAAATTAAAATTACTTGACGTTCTTTCTGATTATTTAAATTCTGAACTATAGAACTGACATAACTTTTTATGCCAGATTTAAAAAAAAGGCCATTTGCTATGATTTTACACTCTGTCAAGCAGTAACTTTTCACCATTTCAAAGCTTTAAAAATAGTTAACATTCTCAAATTAAAAAAAATTCTTATTGACATCAGAAGAATTATATTTAATTATTGTTCATATTTGAACAAATAACCCAAATTAAAACAAATACTGCAACTTAAAGAAAAAAAGGCAAATACATGAGATTTTCTACATTTTACATTGGGACATTTTTAACCTGGGGGAAAATAAAGGTTTTTAGAATATCCTCTAAGGGGCGAATCTGCTATGTTTAACTAGGAGTAACAGCCTGGGACTACATGATCCAGCTCATGAATGTCTTATTGCAAAATGGAATACAATGAAATATTTACACTGTGTCAAAAAACAGTTCCTGTTTAGCTTCTAGGATATGTGCAGTATGCATGAATAACCAAAACCTACTCCTGGTGAGGCTGATACCAACCGCTTGAGCTTATGTTCGTGGAAACAGATCTAGAGGATGCCTATCTGACAGATAAAGTAAAATTTTTCATGCTTTTCAGTTAAAAGAGTACATTTTTACAAAAATCATCATTTTAACAAAATATGATTAGCAGTGATCTAAGTCCAAAAATCTTGCAACATCAAGGCCAGTTCCTTGCCAAACTAAAATTCTCTCATTATTTTCGAGTTAGTAAACAAAAACAAAGCAAGCTAATATACGTGAGCACTATATGGGTTAGCAGTAATACACACATTCTGTCCCACTGAGGAGTTAGGACACGAACTGAAAAGGATGCAAGTCTCTGGAGTGTGATCACACAGCTCTCAATAAAGGAAATAAAATATGGCACATGAAGGGGACAACAGGTATTCTAATTCCTTAACTAAATGCAAAAGCAGAAATACGTTTTCGGTTTCTCTGCTATTTAATTAAAAATGTTATGCTTTAGTACACTTTTCCAGTAACACTGTCCTTTCAATGATTTTTTTCTTGCAAAGGTGAACTGAAAGAGTAGTGTCTTCTCTGCAGGGATTTCATAAGATGTCTCCCCCTGTACTAACAGAGTTGAATGTGACCATGATATTTTCAGTTCCCTTTTTTTTTTTTTTTAAACCATTTCACAATGCTCATGGGATTAGAACAATATTTACACTTTTATAAGCCAATCAAGATTTTTTCACAGCTCTATAAATCTCATTATAAAAGTATATTTAAAACAATACAACCCAATTATTCAGATACATCCATGATATACTTCAATGGAATTAGTTTCTGTTCTAATTTTAACATATTTACCCATTACCTTAAGGACTGTATTGCTAGTACACTGTCGTATTAATGCTCACAAGCTGGAACTAGAAATGAACTCTCTAGCAAGTGATCTGTAAACTAACACTTGCAGCACAGCTGGTTTAATAAAGTGTATATTACAACTATATACTGATTGGCTGTATTAACCTAGTGTAGGCACAATGCACCGTTTTTCATCATACTTCTTAAAAATAAACAGCTTCCCTCATGAGATTTCTAGACTGCTGCAAAATTCAAGGCTGCCTTCACTTTTTTTTTTTTAAATCTCTAACTAAAAACATACAGTTTTTGTTTTAACACCAATAATTAAAGTGTTGAAAAAAGTGTAACAAATTTGTCTCAAAAAATGTTGTGGACATTTTTCTCACCTTTTAAAAGTTTTTAAAAGATTTTTAAAGTTCTTACTTAGATTGTTTCTTTACTTTATTTATTTATTTTTACATTATTTATCTATTACAAAGTACTGCATGGAAAGCACAGCTATTGTACTTAAAATTTCAGTGAGGAACTTCTAATTTGCCTTCCTTTCTCACTTTCCAAATAAGCCAAAAGAGAAGTTTATGAATTTTTTTTTCCTCCTATTTCCCATGATCTAATGTAGTCACAGATACAAATAATTTGCATGGTAATATACACATCATGGTTACAATAGAAGTATATATTTGCAGTCTCTACATTTACTTTAATGTAAACAAGTTCAGAAATTGTTCTGTTAGGTTGCTTCCTTAAATTTCATTTGTCAAATCTTTGCGACATCTGCAATAATACAAAAAACCCATAGAAGTTTCATTTCTCAGAGAATACAATCATCAGTTTCACAACTTTTACCTATTTCACAATATCATTTTTTCTGTTATAAATCCTGCATAGGGAATAGTCTTTTCTCTAATTTTTTTTAGCATTTTAAATAAAAGCAAAACAACTTTCATAACTTACTGCTTTAAAAAAAATTTAAAAAGACACAAAAGTTCAGCTACTTACAGGCAAAACATATTCCCCCAAAATTAAAGTATCTAGACTGGACTCGACTCTCAGCTATTCATTCATGATTCACTCTCTACAACATTTCAGGATACTTTTGCTCACTATGTCCCTTTCAAAGATGATTTTTTTTTTGGGGGGGTGGGGGGAGCGGTTTGGAAATAGATTTCCTGTGACTACTGCAATACAGGCAAAGGAAGGTTAAATGATTAAACATTACTTCATTGGGTTAATCATCAGATCTCCAGAACTGGAATGGAAATACGAGGCATAAAAAGGTCAGTGCTGAAATACTGATTCACGAGTCTCAGCTGGCGGCTTGAGGAAGCTTGCTTCATATCTGCCTTTAGTAAAATGGCACATTTTATTGATAACAGCATTTCATTACTACATGTTACAAAAGCAAAAAATCCTCCTAAACCTCCAAACCTAAAGGGATCCAGTAAAGAGAAATTATATGTTTTGCTGCTAAGTAAGGTTTACCACAATGTTCCTCCTTTAAATATGCATTACGATACAGCTTTGAGGATAACCATAGTTCATGAGGATGGACCACTTACCCCCATAAAAAGCCCTGCTTCTGGAAAGAGTGAACAGGCAATCTTGTTTTAACTAAAGGCTTCACCCCATTCTTCCATTTTATTTTGCTTCCATTTATAATTTAAATTTGTTTTTCTTCTTTCTCCCCTCATTGTAAAATAAAATGCACAAGCTTTTCTGTATTTCAGTGATGAATGTTTCACTGGATTTAGTTAACAAGCTCTAGCACAAAAATACAACAGCAACAACAACTTTGACTCTTTTTCCTCTATAACACTGCATTCGTATCAGAACACAGAATGGTCACAATTTATTGTTCAAGAAGAAATTGTGAACATCTTTTTTTCTTTTCTTAATCTCTAAAAACAGATTGTTTATGGATCCAGATCAAATAAACATGTTCACGGTGAACAACGAGCTCCGAACAGTCAGCACAGGAGTGAATCCCACGGTCCTGACAGAAACAAGCCATAAGACTTCAGCAGAAGTTATTTCCTTGAAAGACTGCGCAGATGGGCCTGTAACGATTACACAATATAACAGTTTATTTTCTAACATGAAGTTGCAACCAGTTGTTGGGAGCATCAAGAAAGCTTTGACTCCCTGTCACAAACCACCTCTTCCTTGCATGCAGCAGTGATGATAGTTGTCAGTCTCTGAAAGTGGCGATCCAGAGTTAGGTTGATTTGAAGCCCAGAAAAACCTTTCCTCTATCACAAGACTTTTTTCTGCTATAAATACATCAAGCACTTTACAAATATATTGGTAATGGTGCTATATCCACCAATATACCAATAAGAGGAAGGCCAGTAAAGATGGGGAAGGAATATTATAAGAATGAGGCTAAAATCAACCACAGTGCATGTATTCTCTTCTGGTAAGAACAGCATCTGAACACAGGATTGGGGAAAATCAGCGATGCAAGTATGAATGCAGTTGCTGAGGTAGGATACTAACTACCTGGCCTTAAATGGTAGCCTTAAGAAGTTCAAAATAGATTTGTGGAAGGCCTGGGAGGGGTTATGCAGGATTCGTTACTCTAACAAAAAAACAGGATCATGAAATAACATCAAAACAACATGAAGACAGAGAAACAGGGATCTAAAGCGAATGTGTTGCACCTTGATGGAACAGGGCCTCTACAAACAACGAGAACAGTAAAGATGCTGTAGAGATAGGTATTCGTCCTCGTGCCAGCAGACTCCCCTGATGTGACGGCATAACTTGCATGTGAGGAAGAAGTGGACAATCCCCCAACATTCGAGCATAATACATAATATGGTTATAATAATTTCTTAGTAGAAATGAAGTTTAATTATACAAATAACAATCTTCAGAGGAGAAGATTTTTCTCCAAAGACTGAAGACAACGTATGCAGCTACTGTCTCGGATTATTAAAATTATAAATTCCTTAACATTTAAAAAGCTGCCTACAAAGACAGTACTCCTTTTTATGTAAAAATCTGAGTTATGTTAAAAATGAGCTGCACAATATTTTGTTTCTTCTGGCTTTCTATTACAACACAATGGAATCAAACACAACTTATGGGAGAATGACCATTTGTGGTTAGGCACTGAATTCTAGAATTTCAGAGGACTGGGAAGAATTATTAACTCATTGAAATAACATATTAACTGCAGAAGAGCAGTTTTAAAGAAGTCAGATAGCTACCTATGGGCTGAGAGGTTACAACATACATCCATGCTGAGAAAGCAGCAGCTCAGCAACAGTGTTTAATGATCAACACAGTAACCTGGAGTTAAGAGGAGGAGAACAGAGATCAAGATACAGTTGATAGCCATTGCCTATCATTGCAAATAGCTCATGACTCAGTGACCAAAGAAACCATTTCATGCAAGACATCAAAGGTGACAGATCTGAGTAAGGTTCCAGTAAGCTGCAAAGAGGAATATTTTGATAGTGGTGCATGGCAGCACTGATCTCCCACTCCTTCAGCTGCAATGACTCTCAGCAGCTAAACGTGTATGGGAAGGACTGAGGCCCTGGACCTTTGTTCTAGCTTTCCTCAAAAATACTTCCAGGTTAAAGCAAATAAGGGGCAAACCAAAAGGGATATTTCCATTTTGATACCTGGAGAAAAGAGGGTGTGAGAGGTAAGGTTTAAACTTACTTATCACTAAAAACTCTGGGAAAGACAGGCTCTATATTGGGAACCGAGCTGCTAAAACACAAAGTTAAAAAAGGTTTTCAAGGATTACTGAAAGCAGTGAAGGGAAGGTGGCAGATCTAAGCAAGCACTGAAGTTTGATAAAAGACATTTATATACGACAGGTGTAGGACAGACATCCTGTATTGAGAGGAGTGGCTCAAATTCTAAGCTTGGGAAGGAAATAAACTTCACAAGAAGTCTGGTTTTTCTGAGACATTAAATTCTAGAAGAGGAATACTGTAATCGTATGGGAAAGTTACAAGAGAAACATATGTCCATGTTGGAAATGAAAACACATTTTTAGAAAGTACAATATGAAATAGGATGAACAGCAACAAAACAGGGACCTTGACTTCACAGGCTTTACTGAGGCACTGTGGAAAGACAAGAGAGCAGTACCTATAAAACTTCATTAAAAAGATTTGAAGACTTAAAGTTAGTAAGGTTTCAAAGCACTATTCAGAATATTTGTATGGAAGGATGAGCATACAGTAGATACTATATACAAATCCTAAGTCAACAAGAAACCAAATATTCAGGTGAATTCTTCTACTAGCCTCTCCTAGGACAAGAATACTGAATACAGCCTGTTGAGGGACATGCACAGATTTACTTCCACATCTGTTTGTATTCAAATTCTTGAGGTTGTTTGCATGTTAAGGGGGTGATGCTGCCATCCACAAAGATAATCAAAAAGATGCTTAACTCTGTGACTTTATACGCTCAGACATATGAGTAACTACAAATAGTTCGTGACATAAAAAAAATGAAGTTCTTCCATAGAAAGCCCCCTTAAACCTATTGTTTTCATAATCAGATTTTAGAACTGCTGCTGTTAAAGAAGATGTTAGAGTCTACAGATAGAGCAGTGTGCACAGCTGAATCTTTTAGAAGTCATACGGGAACAGAGAACAACAGAGTGAAGTATTCATTCCAACAGCAAGCTTTTTCTTTCCCTGGTCATATATTGTTAACCTGTCTTGCAAATAAAATGTGAAACTTCCAAGTAATGGTTCCATTATATGGTAAATAAGACCCCTCACTAACATGAGCAGGAAGGAAGTTGACCAACCCTGAATTAAACCGACTATTAACATTAGGAACTTGCAGGTATTTTCTTCATTTCATTAACCAACTTTGCCGACGTAAGAACATTTTATTTCCCCCCCTTCTCCCTCCTCCCAGGACCTTGGGGGAAGAACAAGCAAATGTTCATAATAAGCTCCATCTTAAGAGCTTTAGTTTCAAGATTTTAGATGGTTACAGTCCAACACCCTGTTCAGGTTTGGAAGTGCCATACCAAAGTGAACTCGCATTACAGATTCTCAAGAGTTAGTAGGTACTCTCAAAACAATGCCAGCATTTTCCACAACTAGAACTGAAGCTCTAAGACTTCTACATAAAAAGTCCTTTTGATTCATACTGTACAGATAATTTTTTTTAAAGAATAAGACAATTAAAGGAAACCATTTGAAGGAAGAGGAAGAACATCATCTCAGTCTTATCATATCTGTCCTATAGAGCAGCAGCCCTCTTACCACATCCCCTGCCACCTCTCCACTCTACTCCTCACATCAGGTCTGTGCACTAGCATGAAGTAACACATCCCCTGCAACAATTCACAATTTTGTAGTGGTGCATGAAAGCATGAAATAAAAATTTGTTGTTTCTTTTTTTGCTACAGAACTACTCTCTATTCACATCTTGTAGGAGATATGGCAGCAAGGAGATCCTGAAAACCTTTTCATGGAAGACAGTTGTCAACTTGGCATGTCAGGGAAGCGGCAAGGCCATCAGGACAGTCCCACATTGGAGCAGATCACCCAGACGGGTTGTGCAGTCTCCAGTCTTGGAGGTTTTCAAGATCAGACTTGACAACACCTGAGGAACTTGACCTGATCTCATAGCTGACCCCACTTGGAGCAAAAATTTGGACTACAGACTGCCTGAGGTCCCTTTCAAGATGAATTTTTCTGCGATTCCATAACAAGATACTAGCAGCCACCTACAGAGAGAAGAATGAAGTAAAAGAACATCCTATCACTCCAGTTCCCACACATCAGCCGTTGACCTCTGCAGCCTTTGCCTCTACAGTTGAAAGTGTATGCTGGCATTGCCTCCACCAACGTACTGGCTGCCTAAAATACCATTGCAGCTGCAGAGCGAGTGCTCGTTTATCTCAAAGCTACAATCGCAATTAGCTATTGTGGCCACAGGTCTGCTGATCGAGTTACAATGGCATGCATAGCGACATTCCAGGATGTTGTCAATTTTTTTTAATCCATTACACATTATAAAGTCTTATTTTTGGGGGGTTGAAGATCCAGGCATTGCAAGGAAGGGCTGAAGATGGCTGAAGTAGTAAATTGCTTAATTCTAACCATCACCAGCAAGAAAAGAAGCAATTTTTGATAACCAGACAAAGAGATTGACCTTTTCAATCCTGTACAAAGCAGAGCCGAAGTCACCAGCACTGAAAAAAAACCACACTCTTCCCCCACAGGGAACTTAGAAACAAGTTAAGGAAGAAAGCCCATGCACAGAAAAAACACTTGTATAATAAAAGTGAACAATTTTATACACAGCTGACAAATCCTTTTGCACACACAGGTCTTCCTACTCAACCTACCCAGCAGATGTGCAAAGCTAAGCATACCTCTCGCCTGTTCGCCCTGGGAAGTAGCAGAGGTTCCCAGACAGCTTAGAGAAGTGGTCTGCATACCAGACTCTTGTACAACACAGATATTTAAACACTGTCTGAAGCAGGAAAAAAAAAGTTGCCATTTTCTTATGATACCATAATTAATTTGTACATTACTGAAGGCTCTCCCTGAAAGGTATTTTTGAGGCAGCTTATCTGACCCAAACTTTTGATTGAAAATCATAAAATTAAGAACCCAATTTTTAATTTATTCTTTATCTTCTTTGAACTATTTCTAGGCCAACTGTATTTTAGAAGCTACTTTTCCTGCACTGTAGTACAACTGCCTGGCAACCTATCTGTCCATGTGAAGTTTAAAAAACAAAACAAAAAAACAATTGTATATATCTATCCACGCAATGATAGAAATTCTGAGACTAGTCTGAATATTTCAGACGAGTCCTATGTGGAGACATGAGAGAAAAAGCTCAACTTTATTTCCAAGAAAATATGTAGACAACTAATTCCCCCACACTCAGATCCAAACTTCCCATAAAACCTCATCTAAGCTATACAGGTTTATTGAGGAGCTACTGCTTTTTTCTGCATGGATCACAAAGCTGAAAAAAGCTCATATGACTCTGAAAGCGTGAAACAAAGGTGTTCAGGAACAATTTTCCCTTAGAAAGTTGCATCAAGTATTCCCAACACCAAGGGAACAGGGCATGCAAATCCAATGGCAGAGTGCAACTAGCTGCTTCTCCACAACCGCGGTACAAAAGCAGCATGCAAGGTTTCCAATAAACTTGGTGATATTCTTTATTAAAAGGTTAATTTCTGTTGCAATATTTATTACTGCAGAAATTCCTCTGAGCTAGTAGCCTCATACTGAGTGAAAACATTACGAAGTAATCCAGATTTCTTCAGTGGTTTGACTATTACTGATTTATGTACTTTCACACTAAACATTAAAAAGACAGAGGGTCCTGTAAATGAGTTTTAGCTAACAGAGGTATCACAAAGAACAGCTCAAAGAAGAATGTGAAAAAATCATCTCTAGATCACCATTAGCAAACCCTCATTGCTGTTTTTTCCTTATCTGTAAGCAGGTGTGCAAATGAATAGAACAATGCAGGCACAAGACTGCTGTATTCTCTTGCCAGTGTCCAAAGAAATCCAGCAAGGAGGTGGCTTACACATTGGTTACTCACAGCTCCTATTGTCTACCCTGTGCCTATATTAACTCCTTGCTACCCCTTTTCTGAGGAAGTTCCCCAGAACAAGAGTTCCCTTATTTAAAGCTTTCATTGACACATTCCAAAGCTTATCTCAACTCACTAATTTTGTTGAACAATTTAAAACAAAGCTGATACTTAGTATACTCACAGTTTATCATACCATCTGTGGAAAAAAAACAAACATTTTACTGTTAGCTTACTACTACCAGTATGCTATCTCATTCTCAAGTTATGGCATTCATAGGAAGTCTCTACACTGAAGCTTCAGGGTTTGATTAGTTTTGAATTGACATTTAATTATGTGCCAAGATAAAAGAGGTGAGAGACCTCCTGTACATACATTAACAAAAGCACACATCGAACTTCAGGAATGCACAGTGTGCAGACAAGCCTCCTGGTGGCCACCCATCAGGCAGCCTAGACCAAACACCAACAATCTCCTCCTTGTACGGCACAATTAATAAAGAGAGGAAGCTGATGAGGAAAGGGGGTGACTGGAAGAATGAGCAAGAAAAATTACGAACGGAATTTAATGTTGAGTTTAAACAAGTTATTTCTGGGAAAGAAAAAAAAAAGTCAATGTTTTCCAGTTATTGTATGAGACTTTACCACTTCCATTTTTATGATAACTGCTTTATAAAAACCTGCTTGTGGTCTGCTTTAACTTCTTTTTTTCTTGTAAAGAATACCCTTAAAACCTTTTGATTGAACAAGCCAGCAGCCAGGGAACACTGTTCAAGCAGGAACTTACCAGATACTAATTGTTAGTTTAATCATGGGAGAGATCCATTTTTAATTTGGCCATCTTACTTTACACTGCTAATTAAGTAACATGTTGCTTATTAGTTGAACCTAATCATTCCATTTCAATGAAGTCACAGTGTCGTGTCAGAACACAGTGCTGGGTTCTCCAAGCAACCATGGCTGGGTGTGGCAGTGTACTTTGTTCTGCTTCTGCAAAGAGAAACCCCGCATTAAGCCGTGGAAAAGCAATCCAGCTCAAGGCACAAGACCTTTCAGAAATGCTGGAAAGATGGGTTTAACATGTGTCTAACTGTCACTATCGCAAAGTTCATCAGTTTAACTCCTTGCAGACAAGAAGCCGACTCTCTAAGCAGGAAGTTGTTCGGTGGAACTCCTGACGCAATGCAAACCGAAGCAGTTGCAGCTTACTTTAATACAAACCCTCTTGAGTCCACGTTGACAAATTCTTTAACAAGCCCTGTGGTTACAGGGAAGCTGGTTTCAGTCTGAGTCACTCCTGTTCAAACAGTTTACTGGAAATGGAGGGGAGGGGGAATTTTCAGAGAAGTCATGTGATGGCCAGACAAACCACAACCAGTAAAGGTTCAGTGGAGTCAAAAACAGGTCCCAGCAACAACTGACATTCAGTGTGCAGATGGCACTCAGTCATTTACAGTCGAGTCCTGCTGCATCTCAGCATTTCTATGGATTTAACCCTTTTTCACATTTGTATTCTTTCAAAGGCAGGACACAGTTTGGGAAGTAAACAAACAGATTGATAGTAACACAGGCAACTAGAAAATATTTTTACGTGGAAATCTGGCTGCAGCAACACTGCACAGAAGCAAAGCCCAATGTGTAAATCATTAGTTCTTAAAAATATGCTACTTAATGAATCCAAACACTTACAGTCATTAAGGATTAGATATACAGCAAAGATATTAGTACTCTTCTCCTCTTAGCAAAGTGCACCATGATAGAGCGAGGGCGCACACATTACACATTATCACTACGTACCTCGAGGGAAGCTGGCATTAAGCTTCAGTCTCACCAGAAACCGTCAGCTTTAAGTGCTTCAGCACGACAGAGAAAAGATGAGAGCGCTTAACAACCAGCAACTCTTACACAGGCAAAAAGCAAGAGCCCTGCACGTGTGTGTAGACATGAAGCTGCACAAAACTAGGCTTGCACTGTATTATTACCAATGTGCTGCCCCAGCACTAAGTAGTAGATTCACTTCCCCTAATTGAGAGGTTGGTTTGAACGGCTGCACTGGAGATACTCTCCGCTGCTAAAAGGGGAGCTCTGACAAAAATCGCCATTGCTCTGGAATTTGACTGGAAGAGAGTTAAGAGCAACTGAATGCCATTTTAAACATGTATGATTTTTAAATACTGTCTTACATATTAACAAATCAGGCCAAGTTGCTCTGTTTCTATAGCATGCTGGGCTCTGCATTGTGTGGAGCTTTAAGAAAAAAAGCCCTGCTTGTAAACCACACTCCTTCTCCAGGGCAAAGTCACTCAATTTTAACAAGAGAAGCTACGAGACGAGAGAGGCTCTGGAGCTCACTTTATGTAACCAGGACTGGCTCACCAACATGCACAGAGACTCACAGAAAGCAGAAGTGAGTGTTCCTTTAAAAAGAGGGGCTTTTTCTGAAGTATGCTAATGGAAAGTTCGAGGCAGACTTATCTGCAGGCTAATGAGTTCTCAAAACCTCATTCAAGGAGACAGGTCACTTAGATTTGCAATTTATGACAGCAAATCCATCAATAGACTCTTTAAAGTAAATTAATATTTTACTCTGTGTAATTTTGAATGGGGCACTAAAACTTTACACTGTTTAATCCTTTTAAGTTCCTTTTTTGTTGTTTTTTAAACTGCCAAACTAACAAGCACACTCCCTCCTCACAGATCATTCAAGCTGGATGTTAAATTCATAGTCTATTCTCACCATAGCAGATCCTCATCTGTTTCTCAAAATTACCATTGTTTTTGAGAAACAGCAGCAACAAGCTTTCTAAACAAAACACACGCATGCAAAAACGTCAAGCCATTTGGCTTTGCCTTGTAGGCATATAGCAGCTCAGCAGAAGTAGAAGGGGAAGCTATTCTTCAAAATTTAACACACCCAATTTCATGCCTTTCAAAAAGGCAGGATGAAGTGAGACCTTTATACTGAAAGAAGGCTTCTGTCATTTGACGTCAAAACATTTGTGGTAGTCTCCATGGCATGAGACACTTGTCACATCCCCCATTTTCTTAAGCATAAGGCTTAAACTTGGGGAATGGGAGAAGCTGATGTAGGTAATAAAGATCGTTATTAAGCAATTTAAAAATAGGCTTTATAACTGTTGCAATTACAGAACAAATAGTGATAAACTATGCTTAAGATTGGGATTTATTCAAGGTCATAGGAAAAGGCAGGCCTGTCTCCCCCAGACATCTAGCAAAAACACGATTGAAGCCAAAAGCAAAAAGGAAGTTGTATTAGCAAGTGGAAAAAACGGAACTGTCAGTTTTATGAGTGCAATACAATTTAATCAGATTGTCAAAGCCTCATGTTAAGAGAATTTTATAGAAACCAAACCACAAGTGTAGTTTAAAAAAATTTTTTCTGGCTATCCATCCACAAAACAACATGTTTCAATCCAAATTCAATTGCCAAGAAAATAAAATCAAAAGTACTGGTAAATAACACCATCATTTTTCTTAAGTAATTACACAATGCCATTCATTTACTAAGGGCAGTCAATACAACCAGCTATATTTTGGCCTGTCCTGACAAAATGCTCTCTAGCAAAAATCTCCTGCCCAAAAATCTTACTGTGCGTTCTGGAAAGTGGCTCTGGCTGCTCCCAGAATTCTATGTGCATATAATTTGCTGGGAGAGTTTCAGTAAACAGAGATAGCCTTTCAGCTCTAGCGTCATGTATACCTTTTTTTTTTTGAACTGGGACTTGCTGTTTATACAGCTAGGGATTACTTTGCAAAGCAAAGACTGACAGAAAGGTAAAGACCAAAGCAGGTTTTTTTTTTTTTTGCCACTGCATCTTTAAAGAAATAGAAGAATTTACACTTACAATAGCAGAAAAGCCCTTTGGAACTTTTTAGTAGGGGGAAGCTTTCATAAAACACGGTTTACAGTTAGTATTACTAGATTGCACTTGGGGGGGCGGTGGGGGAAATATTTATTTGTATCAAGAAAGTACCCTGACAGAACAGTTAAAAGACAACAGTGCATAGTAAATAGCATCTGCTGGTTTTATAATGGCAGTCTCATGACCTGTTTCTACCTAGTGGTTTTGGTAGGCAAAAAACAGGATAAGAAGGAAAAATATAGCAGAGAAATTCAGTAACAAGAAGTTTCAGGAAAAGATGTTAGATTTCTTTTAAGACACTATCAATAACTTCTTCAGAAGATGCAACCTCCTGACCTGAATGTAAAATTATCATCTATAACATCCGACTGATATACAACATCAGTTGCAAACTATGCTGTAGTAAAAGCAGTATTTAATTCATCAAGAAAATAAATTACAAGAGCAACAAAAAGGGATTCCGAGCAGTTTGGTTGCATTTTCACACCAGGAAAAATATGTTTCCTTAGGCTGATGAATGGGTCAGGCATTGGCCTCTGAGGCTGTTAGTGGCAAGGCAGGCAAATGTCATCCTGGGGGGATGAGCTGACTAAAAATCATCTGGCCCAAGGAGGTTTTAAATGCAGCTATTCCATATTCATGGTTGTTTTAGCACCTCCTCTGTCACCGATCTGTTAGCCCACTTTCTCCCTACCTTTACTGTGCTGTTTTTAGAACTCTAAATAAATGCAGTATTTGTAGCAAATACTTTGCCTGCACTACTCTATGTGTTTCAACAAGTTACATTCTCATCCTTCTGCTGCCAGAGGTATCTACTCGGTGGAGAAACTTCTTCCACCCCTGGGAAGTCCCCTGGGAACTTGCACTGACTGATTTTTGGCCCAATCCCATTTCATTGGAATGGTTATTTACTTCATCTAGTTGTTCTGTGTTTTATTAATTCTGTTGTTTTGCACTGTTCTTACTTGTGCAGTCTCTGCATGTTCCAGCATCTCCTCAAATTCCTGGTACTCTTCATCATCAGGTTCAGCACCAGAGAGTCGGGCCGCCCTCGCCATAAAATATGGAGGTAGCTCTCCAATTGCTGTGCCAGCACCCTGAGAAAAGAATAATCCCGATTTATTTTTTTGTTTGTCTTAAATAAGAAAGATGTGATAAGCATAGCCCCTTAGACATTTCAAAAGATTAGAAGCCATAGATGTGTGTCGTATTATTCCAGAAGAATTATGGAGACCAGCTGCTTTGAGGAGTTTGTTTTTATTTGCCAGGACATATTTCTCCTGATTTCACATATAAAGCTGTTGCTTTGAGACCCCACTTTCCCCCTTTCCTAGTTTAGGGAAGGTTCTCTCAACGCATGCTGCAAGCCAGTGGTTCTCACGTTGTGGTCTGCAAGGTCAGACTACGAGATCCGTGCATCCCTGGGGCCCTGCGCAGTGGCGCGTTGCCCAGCGGCAGCACAGCTCCGCAGCCTGGGACCAGCAGCGCGTGGTGTGGCGGGGAGGCTGCAGCCCGTCTGCGCTACAGCCGGAGAGCCAGCCAGGCTGGGTGCTGCTAGCTGACCTGGTCCCTGACTCAGCACAGCGCTGCCAGCCGGCATGTGACAGCCCTTGCTCCTGCACGGCCTTCAGAGTCATTTAGGAACTCTTCCCCTGTGCCGTCATGCAGTTTGCTTACAGTTTACAAAGTCATGAGACTTTGTGCAAGTGTTTATTAGAAAACAGGCTCAAGTTTTACTGCAGCTACAAGCAAGGAAAATAAGGTTAAGCAAAGCCTGGTCTCGAGTTTTCTCTCTCCTTAAGATGGAATAAAGAAAGCCGAGAGAACCAGAGATGAAAGCACGGTTCCTTTCTCACCACATGAAAATTATATTTCTTTTCTCAGGACATCAAATGACTCATTTCAGTCTTGTGGGTAAATGCAACTTTAGCTTAACCAAAGAAAAAAAGAATAGAAAAGGGAGACAACTAAGATTGAACATATGGATAAACAGAGGGTAATGAAACAGGAACTTGGATTAAACTCAGAACAGTTTAAATATAGGACAGGTAATAGCACAATAGTTGGGCAGCTCATTGGAAAAGTGCTAAAACTTAGCTGCATGCAGATGGCTTTTCTTTCTTAGGGTCAGTAGTGAGTAACAAATGCTTTTCTATTCCTTTGAAGCTATGTAAAAGCTTTTCAATTTCCTTTGTTCCCGCTCTATATGCAGCTGCATGCAAGGGAGAATTCCAGCTGCTGTGGATATTCCAAATCAACAGGTTGTGGTTTTAAATACTGCTGTTCTCTGCAGTGACCCAAACTGTTAAAGGCTCAGTTTAAGCATATAAAGTGCACAGCCTCACATGTTTACGCCTTGTTTTCCACAGAAGAAAAATTTAAATGAGCGCAACAAGCTGAACTTCATTAATCTGCCTGTTTCTGGCACGAGGGAAGATAAGCCTGCAAACAGTAGCAACAACGTTTCAGAAAAATTAACTTGAGGTTATGTTCTCAGGATGATGCAAGAACAAAAAGTCACATTGCTTCTCCAGGCTCTGCCAATTTGCCTTGGCTTCATTTTGTTAACTGAGGAAGAGGTTCGCATGCGTGTACTGGACATGAACTTTCTTTAAATTGGATAAGTCACATGCTCATTACAAAACATTTCAGAAGTGCAACAAAATCATATGATTTCATGTCTGCCGGAGATAGGTTCCTTAAGTGCATTTAAAAAAAAAGGCAAGCAATTAAGGGATACAAACCAATAACTATTTAACTGCTGTTCGTAACATTAGTTCTCTATTTTCACCATTTAACATCGAATGCAAGTTTTACTAACAACAAATTGGAAAGGCAAATGCTAATCAAAATTCTTTTACACAAGCATATTCAGAAAAGGAAACTGGGAAATTACTCCAGCAGAGTCTTTTAAACAGATTTTATCCTGGTCAAGACACAGGCTGCCTGTTCTGCTAATACTGAGCAATTAAACATTTTTATTCTTTCCCTGCATTTCTTGTTTAAAAAAAAAAAAAGCTGCAACACATTAAAAATGTGGGGCACTATTGAATTCCTTGTCCCTGTGGGATGGAAGGCTGTGAAAACTGGCATACACCTAGCAGATTATTTTTGAGAGTCCTTCTGCAGGCCAGGACTGGTGGAGCCAGTTTTTATAGTGATTTAAAAAAGCATCATTTTTATTTCACCTAATAATTCCTTAGATACAGTGACATTTAATCCCAGTAACACTCACTATCAACAGAAATGGCTATCACTGACATGCAGGGGACTAGTAATGATTTTAATCTCTGGAAAAAACTGTACCTGGTTTAAGTTGGCTGAAACAGCCACTGATGTTTTTGTGATCTGAATCAAATCCCTTGTGCAGATAAATCCCTGCACTCAGACCTTGCAGGGTACTTAGCCTGGGTAGCTTATAGTCAGAGGTCTGCAAAGTCCCCAGTGGGACCGTCCTGCTTTCAACATTTCACATGAAAACTTATATTACTACCACCCTCCTGTCTCCCTCCAAACAATCAAGCAGATTGGCTAGATTTCACTTTGGAGCCTTTCAACATCATTTCACTTTACAAGTCTAAAGGAAACGGGCTCTCGGTGCTATTGCACCTATTCCTCACAGGGCTCCACGTGCTGTGTGCAGAGCACATCTGTACACATCCAACAATTCCTTTTCTTTTGCCAGTGTTTATCATGATAAGTTCAGATTTTAGATCCAATTAGAAGTAGCTTGTTCCATTAAAAAGAAATAATTTTGCGAGATGATTCAATCATACCCAGATTAGGAATTATACTTACTATTCCTGATTTCACTTTAAAAGGTGAAAAGTGATTCAATTAAAAAATTTGTAGTAAGGTTCTGAGTTGCAAAAAAATTAGCTTGCTTTGTTTTCTGGAAGTCACTGTTACTTTCCAGTTAAGTGGAATTCGTTTAAAAGTGACAGAATCGAGAGCAGTTTCTTCAACAGCTTCCATAAAATGTGAACTGGAATTAGGACAAAAGAAACATATTGGAAGAAGCAGCAGCAGTTGCCAACTTGATCTGGCTTACAGGAAATTAGCAAGCAATGTTTATGTACTCATGAAACATTCCAAGAAAGCATAACATTACACTAGACACCACTGGTAGACAGAGGATGATCCCAAGGGAAAAATCTAGTGGAGACAGAGTTCAGTGAAAAGGTAGCTGACAGTGAATTTAAAGGCAAGAAGAAAGAAAGGCAGGGAAGAGGGGGATACAAAACGTTCTGACTTGGGCCTGTTCCCTTGTCCTTTCCCTAGCCTGAACAAGAAATGCTGCTCACATGAAAGACTGAAGGTACCATTTGTTCTCCTGCCTGGCTGCTCAGAAGGGTACAAGCTTTCAGTGTTTGCAACCCCATTAACTCATTTCTAAACTAGTTAATTCTCATCATAGTTCAGTTATTTTAAATGCTGAAGATTAAGCAATGCATGTTTACCCTGAGTTACATTTTTATTTTGCAACCCTAGAAACATAATTGTGAATGCCATTTTTATTACTCTAGTCTTCATTAAACAAACTTAAGCAGAAGGGGACCAGCAGCAAAATAAAAAA
Source organism: Chauna torquata (assembly GCA_013399475.1). Classification (NCBI taxonomy): domain Eukaryota; kingdom Metazoa; phylum Chordata; class Aves; order Anseriformes; family Anhimidae; genus Chauna; species Chauna torquata. The sequence continues at coordinate 41,072 of VXAL01002119.1, read as the reverse complement.
GGAAAAAAAAACTTATATTTATGGTCTTGTAAGTACTTGTAGTTCCAGCTACTTATCGAGCATTCAGGCAAATCTGTCCTCTCGTCAGAAAGACTGAAATTTAAGATGTACTTTGCTTCTTGAGAGGGCTGTAAGTCCACTTTCTCCGTTATTTTGACTTTGGCACTGCTGTATGCTACTTTAGTCTATAATGTGTACAACCTAAATGTAATTTTTAAAATTACCAGCAGCTATATTACCTACGAAAGTTGTAGTGACCAAAGTTGCCTTAAGATATCTTTTCATATCATTAGAAGGCATCCGGTAAGACAAAGGCAGACATCAGGTACTATGTATTTTGAGAATTTCTTCTCTGTACATTTGAATTGGACAACCAAGAATTTAATAATTAAATCATCAGTCAGAACAGGAAGTGAATAGTAAAATAAAGTTAATTTGGCATGCAGTTCACAGCAGATGCATCTGTGTAAACTGCAATTCCAAATCGCCTACCCATAATGAAAAAAACAACTGACGAAAATCTTTCAAAAATCAAACTTAGAAAAAAAAGCTGCAGAAGGAATGAAAGGAAAACAGAAAGGAAGTTCCAATGACAGCATTTCCTAAGACCCTGATTCACTTAAAACCTAGCCTGCTTTTCCTGTTTGAAGTGAAGAGCTTGCCATGATGGAAACAGGCAGAGAAACAGAAACAATACACAGAAATGTGCTACGTAGCACTATATTTAACCCAATTTATTGATGCAACTGAGAAAAACATCTCAGCTATGATATTAGGGTCTGAGTCCTTCACAGGAGTAACTGCAACTTCACTCAAGTTATAGGCTCAAAATTATTGAAATTATTTATTGCTTAACTGCATGCAGTGTGAGACCTGACAGCTGCGAGACCTCTTAGAATGCAGATACCCTTTCTGAAACTTACCTTTTGCATCAATAGCTTTGAAGCACATGAGCATTTTCTGCTAGCATGTAGAAAAATAGTCAACACTGCAACACTGCAGTTGATAAAAGACAATCCTGTAATAATTTTTTTTTTTTAAGAGATTAATACTATAGGGGATTAATACTACACAGCTAGTACACAGAAGGCTGTTCAGAAAAGTATTTATATTGCAGATACAAACGTTACTGTTGGCAGTGTAAGCCATCGTTATTTTTGCTTAATTCAGCAACTTTTTGTGCATTGCTGAACACAGAAATTAACTGCATAAATTAAAATTGCTTAAGTTTCATAAAGCAAACCTTACCCACATGCAGGCCTCCAGCCTGACTTTTGAGATGATAGCCCATAGAGAGATGGATCCATCAGTCACCTCCTCATCAGGGCAGATAATTTGATCCGGGTAAGGAGGCTCAGGAAAATTAACTGAGTTACATTCATATGCAGCAAGAGTAACTGATGCTATGTGTGGACCCTGAAAAAAAAAAAAGTAATTTCAAATGCATTTTATATTAGTTGTAATAAAAATTAAACACACTTGTCCCTGATGCAAGGAACCTAGGCTAAAACTTACTGTTTCTCACTTTGGCCATTAATGATGTTATACGCATAAAAATAGTTTTTCTAGACCATCTGAAGTCCTATTTTAGTTATTAATACTCTTTAAAAAAAATCCTTCTTCTCAACAATTAAAGATATTGAGGAGTCCTTCAATTTTTGCCATGCCATTGTACAGTAGTATGATGCTGCCAAGGAAAAATAAGAATTCTTACTTCTTAGAACAGGAAAATTTTCCAAAACTTTTAAATGGTCTCTTTAAGGTATTTATAGCTTGCAGCTTTATTAGAGCAGGTGTTTTCCCTCCTGTTGTTTTTAGATGATGGAGGCATTTAAATTCCATGTTAATTTTTTTTGGGGGGGGTGGATGCAGGGAATGCCTGGACCTTATCACATCCTCCAGTGGACCTTTGTAACTTTTGGATCTTTCTCCAAAAATCTGTTGCTTAACTTGTGCCGTTTTTATTACGTATACAATAAAGTGAACTTACTGGTGTTTGCTAAAATAGTTTGAAATATAATTCAAAACTGTAATGTCATTTAAATGCCATATAAATGAATTACTTCTGGTCTCCAACTTACAGTAAAAGATTTTAGGGAATAACCTCCAAACAAAACCAGCATCAAAATCAGTTCAAGAACAGACTGCTACATATTGCTACAACCTAAAAGAATTGCTGTTATTTTAACACAAAAAAAAGTCAGCAGTTCAATAGTCTGTGGCCTGAGCAATAGATGTGGTAGCTAAAAGAAATCACTTAGCAAAAGGTTGGGGAAACACTGTTGGGGGAAGAAGAAAAAAAGCACAGAGATAAACTAAGCTCTTTTCATAAAACCACAGATTTAAATAAAATCTAGAATTTTCTTTATGTGCGTAATATATCACACAAACTAACTTCTGCTATTAATTGGTGGCTTTTGACATCATTTTGAGAAACATACCATCAACAATCTGCTTCTGTGTTCTTCCTTTAAATGAGTTGCGCATTTTATTAGACCAATAAGGGAGCCTGAGACCTGCCCCCCAAGCTAGATTTATTACAGCATAAGGAGGGAAAGAGAAAGTGTGATAGACCTAAACACTGCCATTCCCCTGTACAAGGCTCCCAAAGCTCTTTGAAATGCAGGAGCCAGAGTCAGATTCAGAGGATCCTGCAGGCTTCATTTGCACGTTCAAGGGTAAAATTCTACAGCACTGTGCCTCACACAACAGGTGAGGCTTCAATCCGTTTTCTAGACTTACTTGGAAAAAGGTTTTAGCTGGCTTCATTCATGTCAACATTTCAGGTCTCACTGAAGAGACCAGAGCACAAGACTTACGCAGTTACATTGACACTGCAACTTATATAATGGCAATGAAATAAGAATGTTGACAAAATATCAGTTATCTTTTTCTGTACGACAGCTGTGAATACTGTTGTCATATGTAAACAATTCAAAATAAAACCATTAATCTAGCATGCAATCGGTAAAAGACACACTGCTCTGATACCAAGCAAATTCGTTTATTTATTCCTTGTTACTTTGCAGGAGACTAACTCAAAAAAGTGCTTTGAGGCATACTCTGGGTTTTATGAATACATATGATACAGCCTATTGAGCTGATAAATGAGGCGCAGTGTATTTCAAAAAAAAAAAATTCAAAGGTTCGTTAAAGTAAAACTGAAAAAGAGACCCAGAACTTGATACACAAAAAGTGATTTTGATATGGAAGTCAGAATGACTAGTAATGTATGCTAAATACATTTCGATAGGCCACAATGGCAATGGACTCCTTTTTGGTAACAGCTGCAAGACCCTCCCTGTCCCCAGCAGTTTCAGATCTAAACGAATAATGCATCTCTATTTTACTCATGGGAGACAGAGGCGAAGAGAGAATTGCAATTTCCCTAAAATTATGAAGTACATTTATAACAAGCCTGGGAACCTCTTTCTCCACCACATTCAAACTCAGGGAATTCAGTTCCATCCTCTGCTCCCCGCCCGGATCTGACAGCTAACTTGGGACAAAAAAGGTCTCTCAAGCCATCTTCCTCAACTTATGGTTTTCACCTGCAGAAATTTGCAATAAAAGCCACTTGAATATGAAATTTGCATGGAGGAAATCCCCACATACTTCAGTTGTAAATGACCATTTCCTATGCTCCCTGGAGAGTAAGGGAGAGCTTGCTGCCAAGGCAGTGAGATACGGTGTGTGAATCAAGAAGCATGACTTTCAGTTCCACAAAATTTGGAAGATCAACCACACTACAGTATAACTGCAGCCAGCTGTGACGGGAGACTGTTAGTTTCAGTTTTATAATAGTAAGAGACAAATATAATCACTACTGTAGCGAGGCCCCTGCCCTCTTTGCAAGGTTTTACTGATAGTATTACCAGCATTTCTTCTCAAACTGCACACAAGCAGTGTAGAGAAGACTGCACTCCCAGAAGAGTGCAAAGACAAAACGCCTACCAGGAGTCCGCTGCTGCACTACCAGCATGCTTTTGAGGGAGCTCCTCGCCATGAGCAGCTTCTCTCAACAGAGTTGCCATCCTTGGAATGGCTTAAGTCTCAAAGCTTCGCCTCCTGTTAAGAGAGCTCTCCCAGTCTCAACAAATGTCTGCAGAAGGAAAAATTTTACAAGTAGCAGCCAATGGAAAAAAGGCATTTTGCAAAGCTGCTGTAAATGGCCAATGAGCCACCTGAAGACTATGCCAATTGAACATAATTCTTCCACTGCAATGTAAACAGTTCTATAATGGAAAAAAGTTGGAGTTATGGAACCCACAGAAGCCACATTTTAACTGGAATAAGAAATAAAGCATAAACAGTTCATTTAGAGTGATGAAGTGCGGAATATTAGAGTTCAGAGAGAGCCAAAGGACGGCAGAACAATCCCGTGTCCTCCTCTCGCAGTGGAGCGCAGCTGTCCTGCTTGTCAAATGGACAACATCTCACAGTTTGGCAGGCTGCACGCAACATCTCCGACATCTGCTTTTGTTCTAGCTCTGCTCTGAAAGCTTCCATAGAGCATTATACTTTCACAAAGCCTGGTTACCAAGCACCTCACAAAACAATGGTTGGCTAAACAGGACCATGGTTGCAGGGAGGGGGTAGAGCGGGAGGGTCGCTGGATGTTTCATAAGAGAGGTGCCATTTTGCTTTGTGTTTAGCAATGGTGATGGTTTAACTCCGAAAGGAACAGGGAACCAACTTCAAACAGGCTCCAGGTGCCACCTTTGCAAAATCCCAATCAAAATACACTCAGATATTTTCTTTACACTCCTCCCTGGGCCGGAAGGATTCAGGCTCGCACAATTTTTTAACCCTCTCCAAACAATACCTCCCAACCCTCTGGCTCCTCCTCCACATGGAGCAGCAGTAAACAGTCCGTGTTTTACCTCTTTGCAATAGCTGAGTTTATTTCAACATTTTAGGAAAACCTCTAAGATATCTCCTCTTCGACTCCAAGTGCACCTCTACCTTTAAAAATAGCTTTGTAAAACTACTTGAAACCCTCTCATACCAGACAACAAATATAAAACCAGCCAATTTAGTAGACATGTTGCTTGCCAAACCAGGAAGAGTCTCTGAAATTCAAGGCATGTAAGATCCTGAACACCAACTGTCTTTTCCTCACCCTCTTCCAAGACTTTTTTTTTTTTTTTTTTTTTTAAATTGCAGGAGGCACTAACAAGGGCTAACAGGAGAAATTGAGAAACATTCTGCTGACTCGGGCGAGAAACATTTGCTTGCCACTGCTGACGACCAGAAGGAGCCTGTGGTTAGGCTGGAATGTGATTTGTTAGAAATATCTGTACAATTTACAAATCAAATGAGACAAGAGCTGGTCATCAAGATCAACTCAACATAAATCTATATTTTAGCAATAGTAATTAAGGAGAGTTTGGAAATCCCTATCTACACAACTGCAATGTCTTATGGAAAGCAACCTCGAACTCTTGAACTCACAAGGCCTTCAGAGAATTCTCAGTTTAGTGACTGAAGTCACCCAAGTTACAATAGACACTGCTAATCCTTAGAAACAAGTTACTTTAAATGCTGTGTTATGAAATGTCTAGAAAGTATAATCTTTTTATCTGTAAATCATGCTTGGAAATTCATCACTAAAAGTCTAAGTTAAAATCCTTAAAAACATGCTGATATGCATTATATTTACAAAAGTCTTTACCATAAGGAAAAATGACTGAATATCCAATTAAAAATGAATTGCATTTTCACATTATTAATCGTTCTGTGCCTCTAGACTGTGAACAAAATCGTAGCTGTAAACAAACTCCATATCAAATGTTCTTCTCTCACATGTCCCTTCACAGAACAGTCATCCTGCTGAAGTGATACGAGCACAAGAACGATGACATCTAATTTTAACCTTTTGTATTTGGGGAAGATATAATTTTGGACCGATTCTAATTTAGAAATATTTCACAAAGAAAAGTGATACGTCTGCCAGCAAGAAAACCACTACCCTGAACTCACTGCTGAACCTGATGTACTAAAAATCTGTTTTCCTCCATGGATACAGAGCTTTTCATACCAGGTTCAAGACTCAGCCCTTCCACAGGGGGGAAAACATGTCATTCTATATTTGATTAAGATAAATTAGAAAAGCAAAAGCTTGCTTCTCATGGGAAACATCCTGCAAGCATTGCCCCAGGCTGCGACTCATCTCATACTTATCTATGAAGTCACTACACCTCTCTAGAAAGTAACACCAACTTACAGCATCTTTTTATCTTCAGGAGCAGTGGACAACTACCCACAAAGAAAACTGCTCCGCGATTATGAGAGAAAAACTGGATCTGGAGGTGGCTAGTAAAGATGTCGATCTAGCGTGACTGTCTGCATTATGAGATTAAAATGTCTCATGATTTTATATTGTCTGGTATGCAGTACGGGATGTAAAAAGGGTCTCAGAAGGAGGAAGGATCCCATACGCAGAGCATCCTCAAGTGACACAACCATCCATCAAGCAGTCAGGGCTGCCTTTAGCACACTGTCATGGCAGTTCAAGCAACATATTAATTTTACAGTCATGTGTCTGTTAGCAAGTTTCCATTCCCACTTCAGTCAAGCCTTGCCCCACAGTGCCGAGACGATGGAAATTCCAAACGATGAGCCACAAGCTCTGAATATGACTGAAGAAGAACCACCAAGGGAGCAGGCACGTGGTACCGCTGAATGCATAACGGGGCCATGTTGCTACTTTGAGGGCTAACATGAAAAGCAGACAAAACGTTCTGTAAGGCTATGGCCACACTACTTTCTATAGGAGCAGTCAGACCCACGTCAGGAAAAGGCACAACTGAAAGAATCCAAGTTCATACTCTGGTGCTGACAGAAGACAAAAATAATCTGTCAGCATTTTCTCCTCGCCCTTCCCTAACCACCCACTTATTATTGCTAAAGAATAAATCACAGCATCTATTCACATTGACACTACTAGTGATGATTGGCTTTAATGTCTCCAATTAGAGATTGCCTTGCACTGTTATCATTATTTCCAGCCAGCTCAAGAAAGCAGGGACAAGAAAGGTACAAAGTTCAGGCTGCACATAAAAAAAAAAGCAAAAGAAACCCAGCAGACTGCAAGAGAGCAAGTGAGGAGAGAGCATAATGTGACCTCCCTGCAGAGTTATCAGACAGGACCAGTGACAAGGAAATCAAGAGCAGATAACAAAAACAAGGTGTCAGCATCTGAAAGGTAAAGTCCATCAACCTTCAAAAGGAAGAGAATGGCACACCGACCACCTTACTAACCCCTCAATCCGGTGCAAGTTCAAATCACTACGACTGGCCAAGACACTCAATACAGCTTAAATATCAGCACGACATCAATATTTTGCAGACTTCTGAGAAGTCAGAGTAAGGTAGCTAATCCTGCACAGATGGAGGAGCTTCACATTAGCTGTTTATTACCACATTTCCAGCTTTAGATAAACCGTCCAGATTCTGACGTACAACACTTCCAGCAGCGCTGGAGGCCGTATATGGAGCTCGCAGTCACACCATTTCGGGCTCTGACTCATGCGGTGCAGCAGCTCACGGTGGGGCAGTGCGGGAGGTTATTGCTTCCAGCTGTCCCACCAGCCCCCATGCCAGAGGTTGTCACCCTCACAGCAGGACAGCTGGACCGGCAAGGTCTGCTCCTGAGTCGTCAGGCTCATGCCCAGCAGAACTCAAACCGCCTGCAGCCTCAGCCTGCGATAACGCACCGGAATGTACAGGGGGCCTGGGGCTCGGTTCATGGTCTCTCAGATTGAGCTGCAGCAGTTGCAGAAGTTGTGGCCTCCACAGCATAATCCAAAAGAACATAAACCAGGGGTGCTGGTTTTATTCTCTGCATGTATCCGTTGGTATTCGAACACGTACAACAGTGACTAAGACTCTAAGTCAACGTTTTTTCCTTGAAAATACCATTTTTAATCTCAGATGTTTTAAATGCAAGGAAGCCACCAGGAGATTTAAGAAACACCCAGGCTACCCAACTCATCTGGCAGCAGTGCCCATTTTAACCCATTGGACTCTTCCAGTTCATCAGCGCATTATTAAAATAAAAGCTGCAGTTTCAAGCAGAACAGAGCTCACGTGAACTGTAAGCAGGAGTTCCCACCAAGAGATGGTAAACAAAAGTGATTTTTAAGTTAAGTTGTGTTGATTTGAGTATTCCAGGATGTTTCAGTTCATTGTAGAAGGCTTAGGACAGCTGGAGGAAGTAGGTTTAAATGCATGAAGGAAACAAATGAAAGAGTAAGAGTCACATACGATCCTCACAGAAACAGGCTCCGTTTCAACCTTACAATTAATTTCTGCCTTCTGCATCCACCATGTATTTTTCTTTCAACTGCCTTATCTCAATAGCAGTAATCTGATCACAGATATTAGACAAAACCATTTTTTATTTCATTTGCTGTAGGCTTGCAAGTTGACATGTGAATTGAAGAACAGTATGGACTGGAAATGAACACCTCACTTAACAAAAATAATTCAGCTCTGGGAAGGGGAGCGCTGCTGTGCCCTCCCACCTGGCTGGGGCAGCTCAGCTTTTGTTTCTTGCTTTTTCCTTTACACACAGAACCCGTAGTGTTATGAGTTATTCACAATCGTTTTGAATAATCCACATGAAGAGAGCAAAACTTCTCCTGAAGTTGACAATCACTAAGAAAATACTCCTGTATTAAAGTCACAAATAAATGAGAGTAAGTTCTGTAGATTTTGACATTATAATGTCTACTTCAGTAAACTGGAGTAAGCCCTGTTTTGTAAGTTTTTCTTTTTAGAAATACTTTTGTAATTTTATCATGAGTATCCTTACAAGCTTGGCTCCTGGAACTAGGTAACTAAAAGAAATCAAGTTTGATCTTAAAAAGTTTTCAGTAGTCCTGGCAGGAAAAGGCGCGCGCGCGTGTATATGTGTGGTTTTTTGTTTTTTGTTTTTTTTTTTTAAAATTATTTACACCAACAACAGGTTGGTTTTTTTGGAACAGCTAATGAGCTCATTACTGCATGAGCTGCCTGGATTTTAAATGTTCAGATTCCAACCTAAACTCAGTTCAGACAGGGCCAAAAGGCGAGTCATTTCAGTTGCAAACTACCACACTTTCGGGAGGCCAGCATGTGACCTCTTGCCAAAGCCAAACCCTGGAACCAATTCAGAACAAAAGTGAGACACTGAACCCTCAAGCCCAGATAAAGCCAAGCTGGCTCTCTAAAGCCAGCCCTGTCAATGAAGACACTGTCTTCGCAATTCACTTCTCTTTAAAGGCAGTTTTCTGTTCTTTTTCATGGCCTGAAATCATTGCCATGCTCTTTCACTCTGCTTCAGAACACTCCAGGAAGAATTAAGTGACAAACCCCCACACTACAGTTCTGAAAAAATCCAAACTCTTTTTTGACCTCCGCACACAAAACATTCCTATTGTACCTCACATTTCCTGTTTGTGCTAGTCCGCAATCCGGCTACAATGAAAACCTCAGCAGTTGCTCCACTTGGCTCTATCAGCAAGCAAGCAGAGATCCATATTTAAAAAACAAAAACACAAACAATTGCAGACAGCCAAAACTCACTCTGCACTTTTGACCTGTAAGGAATTTGCTTCCATTCATCCCTCACCACTACAGATTTTAACAGATCATATACAGAGGGGACATTTATCATCCAGTTTTCACCCAAGGCATTTTGATAGGTGTTAATTCTAAGCTCATTTTCTGTGCCTCAGTCACATCTTTTGCAATGCATTTGCTGGAGTTGAACTGAAACCAAATCACGAGGCAGTGCTGCACGAAGATGGCAATGGCAGCGTGGCTCCAATTGAGCGCTCCACCTAGTGTCGCCTGCTGCCAGCTCATTCATTTCATTTTGCAGCAGCAGATGGACCTCTCCAAGATGTACAAAATTCCTGACAAGTTACCCTCAGTCATCACCTTCTGGCAATTAGGTGACTCATGCCATTTGTATTTTAATATACCAGCAACATAAGAGAAAACATATCAAGACTAAAAAAAAGAAAAAATCTGTGTGCTGCTAAAACCAGTATTTGGAGTCATTAATCATAATAGTTTTATTTCCTACGGAACCACATCATGATTACTATTTTTAAAGTGTTGTTTTTAAAGAATTGTGAAAAACCTTTAATGGACTTTGGGAAAAAAAAGCCAGCAAACTTGTTTTGAAAGTTCAGAACAAAAAGGATTCTTGGAAGAGTGGCCTGCTTCCACATTTCTGCGTTGAAGACCTGCTCTGTGCCAGCCCTTAGCTCAGTGCCAATTTGCAGCCAGAGGACTGTTTCCCAAAAAGCCATGTCAAATCTTACATTTACTGGTTGCAACAACCAAGTGGACAGCTTTAAGCTAGGAACCAACACAGCAGATAATGTTCAGATCCTTTGTAACATAGGAAGTTCTTGAAACGTGGAAATAGCAATAAAAAGCCTATGATAAAACTAACAAAACTGACCTTTCCCTCCTAGACCAAGATGTATTCGGCAAGAATGTTCTGACAGTGAATGTTCTGCTGACCAACAAAATCCAAATAATCCAAATCAGATGTGAACTGATATTAACCAGGGGCAGTAACATGCCCCCAAAGGGAGACGGCTTTAGATTGTAAACTACTTTAAAATCTACTTTAAGCAAAACTGCTGTTTCCAAATACTCTCTTCTCAGCTAACCCCAGAATCTCTCCTGGAACTTGAATTCATATCGCTCCACATCATGGCTGGCGTGAGATGCTCTGAAGAATCCAGACAAATGACAGTTTTCAACACTAGAAAAACAGCTATCCAGGCCAGGGAAAACAAACATCCAGAGTCATTCATATACTGCATCTATTGCATAACTATTTCTATGACTGATTTGCCCAGCTAACAGGCTGCACTTATGAACAGCTTGATATGAAATAGTTGTATATACTACGTGGAAGGCTATATTTAAAAAAGATGCACCTGTGTGACAGCTGAAGCAGTTCAGGCACACTGTACGAACAGGTGCCTACATGCCATCAATTCCTACCCGTTGGCCCTTAATGGCAGAGACAATACTGCAAGCATCAACAAGAGCTCAGCAGCACATGGGTGGGCCCGAGAGCATTGTTCTCTAAGCATGTAATTGCATTCCCAACAATCTCACTGTACATACAGATTTGAAATGAGCAATTAATTATGAGCAATTTTAAAATACTTACCGAGTCTATTCTCTACTGCCTGCAAATCCAGGCAATAAAGCACAGGAGGATTTTAACTTTTAATTTCTTTGAATCAATAGAAGAATAAGTTTTACCATAATCAAGAAATGTAATTAAAGTATATGGAACATGGAAAGTAGATATACACTAATGTAAAAGTTAATATATTGTGGGTTCGCCACTTAACCTATTATATTTCTGCTTTTAGAGGCAGGTGTTGCACAATTAAAATAGCAAATCATTTTAAAACTCCTCCTTTTGAAAGCCAGAGCTCCTAATTGCTTTGTTTCCAGATAGATCGAATCCAGAATACTATTCTGAAATAATTTACCTTTAAAAGCTACACCAACTGTCTTAAGTTAGCACTCCCTGTTCCCTTTCACACAACATGCAGCCTTAAACTCAGTAGATATTAAGGACTGTATTGCTACATTGACAGCACATTACATGTACATATTGCTGACACAGCTGTATTGACAAGAATATCAACAGTTCTGGTACTTAAAATGGCAACACACTGCTAGGGCAATAACTTGTGTTCTTACACTCCCACTGCCATCTAGTGGCTACAAAGCCACATGTGTTCCACCAAGGTATGAACCATCCAGCGTTCAGACAGGCATTTAGTGCCCAGAAAGTGTATTTGTTCTGAATTTACAGTCCATGCTAATCACTAAATCTTGCACAGGATAAAAAAGAAAAATGCACCCTTGTTTCTCTGACTACGCTCATTGCCTTTATGGAATTCCCTTAACGTAACAGAAACATGCTTATCTGCATTACATATTTAAAGCAAACAAACAAGTATTTCTCCTGTATTGATACACATTAGATGTTGATGGTACAGTTTTATTACATTTTACTTTATAACCACCTTTTAATTATTAAGTGCAGGTTTTTTTTCCCCAAAAAAGTCATGTGAAGCCTTGCTTCTTACATTCCAAATAAATAACTTCACTACACCTGCAATAAATACGTTTGCTAAGAATATTAAACTAAGTTGCTTTTTCTAGGTGATATTCCTCACTGAAATCTTTAGAAAGCTACTCACTTCCACCTCCTATACACACAATTAAAATTATATCAACAATTAAGCCAACAGAGAATCTATATTTTGTATGTTACTTAAATGTCAGGCCAGGTCATGGCCTAAACATATCCACTAGGTTCACGAACCCCACACAGGAAAACTTAAGTTGTATGCTATGAAATTTAATTTGTTTTCTATTAAAGTAACTTAGAACTATTTAAACATCTAGATTTTAAAAAAAATAGAGTAAAAGAAAGGTCAATTAATTCCACCTTCCTTCAGAAAAGAAGCAGTGCTGTCTTACAAAGACTACTTTATAGGACAAAATCATCTTGGAGCAGCCCACGGTACAAAATGACAGCAGTTCCTATTCTGCACCACATCAATGTGCAACAAAGAAACATAACCCGCTTTTAGATGCAGTCTACAAATAATAGAAAACATTTCTTATTTATTAGATTTCTGACACAACATGTGTAAAAATTAAGAATTGAAACTGTATGATAAGCTCTCCAAACTGCTTCAAATACTATGTCTAGACACATGATATCTTTGGTTAGAAGAAATCTTAAGTTGACTCTCACTGGTTGATATTCTAAGGAAACAAACAAACAAACAAAAATACACAACAAGATGGAAAATCTATCATTTAAAGTCTTTCTTACTTGCTGATTTAAATCACGATCAACTGATTTCTGCAGCAAACCTGGAATTGCTTTGCTTTCTCCTCCTATCTCTGGCCTGATGAATAGCCAGTGATGCCATTCCGCTTAATTTTCACTCTCACCATAGGCTGGCAGAGCACCCAGACTGAGCTGAATTTGTGAGCTTGACTCCACCTCAGGCATCACTCAACACTGGTTTGCCTCTCCAGCGAGGTGGGGCACCTTGGTTCAGAACTGATGATTTTGATTGATTCTCCATCTGTCCAGCCCATGTTTTTGCTGTCCCTAAGCTACTAAAATCACCTCTGCAAGTCAGAAAGATCTGTACATTGTCAAGTCACTGCTGTCTAAGCACTCTCCAGTGTAACAAGAAAAACGTACAGACTGCGTTCATCAGCTCTACTGAGTTTCCATTTCCAATCATTTAGATTGACGGCAATATTTTTGTCTAAAAGGCTATGTACGCATAAACTTGTTTCTGTTTAGCAACAGTTTCCTTTCTCCTGCACTTTCTGCCTCCAGAGTCTCTAGAAAAGAAGCTGCACTAACAGACTAATGCTATTGCAAATGCTGCCTATACAGATGTCATTAGATCTAATCGGCATTGCTTTGCTGCGTGGAAAAACACGAGTTCCTTATTTCCTGCAGTGCTTTCTGTGTTAATGATTAAAGCAGTTCTGAAAGTAAACATCTGTAATTGTCCCAAATACAAGATGACATTTGTTGCATAAACTGGTTTTAATTACTTTGTGGCCATGAATCCTTTTCTTAAATCCAGGACAGTGGTTTCGTAAACAAGGAACTAATCCAATGGCCAAAAGCAAAACACACCCAAACATTTCCCTAACTTTCCTAGCTAAGCTGAGATAAACAACATCATACAAATTTTCAGAACAACAGAGATTATTTCATCTTTGTAGCCAAACATTTTTCTTGCTATTATTTTCAAAGCAAAATTAATACAGACTGAACTTCAAAGTAGTTGCCTATTTCAGTGGTTTCAGCTAGAAGGACGATCATTTTAAGCTACTAAGAGTATGCTGAAAAATTTTTAATGGAAACATTTGAGCTACACACACTAGAAAATGTTTTATTTAAAGTAGTAAATCAGAGCATAGAGCATTGCAGATTTTGACTCATTTCAAAGTGAGGATTAAGAGCAGGCTAATATCTACAGTTCAACATAAACACATAGCATACAAGCTATACAGCAAAGCTCTAAACTATAAAGTAGCAACAGCACTCAGAGCATTGCAGCATTACAGTAAGTATTTCTCTTCCTTCAGAAGCACTTAACATTTAGGACTTACTGAAGATTCTTAACTCACAGATCTTAAAATATGTAACAATTAAAATACCCGATTCAGAAAGAACATAGGATAGAAATATCCTTACCAAATAGAGCAGAAAGGTGTGAAGACCTGTTCCAAGTCCAACAGAGGACAGAATGCCTAATCCTACCCAATAGGCACACCAGAAGAACTTTTTCTCCATATACCGCACATACTGAAAAAGAGAAGTCACAAAACATGGTGATGTCTCTTACAGGAGAAAGTTAAAGCTACAAACTAATGCAGATAGTTTCATTACAATAACTGAAACAGAATCCTGGATTCTTCTATTTGCATCTTATTACAATTACAGCACAGACATGTACAGCAAACAATGCACTTTTAAAGGAAAAGCCCACACGCCTTATAATCAGCAAGTTTCCAAGGAGATAGATGAAAAATTCAAGTTCAATAGTGAAGTGTTGAAAACCCAGAATAGGTGTACTAGGTTTGCAAAGTAAGCAGCAAATGCCAGACAGCGTTTACTGGAGCCCAAGCAGCGAGCAGACAGATCAGGGAATCTCCTGAACAGATTAATAAAGGAACAGGATTAGCTGCGCTCTGTTGAATGCTTTACCTTGGATCCCTAAGTAACCATGTTTGTTACTTCTAAGAAAAGATTGCAACGTTGGTTGTGTGCTGTGCACCTAAGTGAGGAGATGTAAGAAAGTCGCAACAAATTCTGGACGTAAAAGGGCTACAGCCAGGTGCACTGCAGGAATGGGAGGCTGTATCTCTCTTGCTGCCACAAGAGCAATAAAAAAAAGGATGAGCTAGGCCATCAAGTCGTGCGTATCACAGCCCCAAGAAGAGGTGCCATTTTATACCACACATGGAACAACAGCACCAAGATGAATTTTGCCAGCCTTAACCAGACTCCAACCTGCCAGAGTGTAAAAAAAACTCCGGAAAACTGCTACTGAAACTGCAAGTATATGTAGCGATTTTGAGCGTGTTTTTGGAAGAAAACGTCTCTCATATTCAAGTATATGTTGATGGTATACAGAGATATACAGAGGGACTAGCAGGACATGGATGTTAGGTAAGGAGCTCTGGAGGAAGGGGGGCGGACAGATACCTGCTGGAGCACACAAGTGAGACATCACAGAACAGAGAGCTCCAAGCACCAGCTGGACACTGCTGGCTGCCCTCCCCTTGCCAGTCCCAGAGGCACAGGTTCCTTCCCAGCAGGCTCAAGGAAACCTCTGGAGAGGCACTGCTCTGCCAAGCCTTTCTGCAGCACAGGCCCTGCAGTGAGCTCAGGGGCCATGTGCCTCAACACCAGTTTGTAAGAGCCATCTAGTGGCAAACATTGAGTGCATCAAGCTCTGGCCTTCATGCCACAAAGCCACTGACCTGGGCAGTTGTTAATGAAGTAGGTATTTGTCCATCAGGAACAGGAATGGACCACTGATCTACCATCTACCAACTTGCCCTGTGTGTACCTGCTTAGGTCTCAAGCATGGGACTGAGCGAGCGAGGATGTGATGAGCTGAAACAACTCATTTCACTGCATTATACAAGACCCGTTCTGGGAAGCCAGGACTCCTGTTCCAGATCTGTGTCCCCCTCAAGGAGAGGGTGACATACCATAGCAGTACGGATGTAAACAAGTTCTCTGAGACTGGGAACCTGCTGACTTTCAGAGTGGCAAGATAATTCAGCTGCACAAAGATATGCTCTGCTAGGTTAAAAAGGGAAAATCTGAAACTCAAGGAGAAATGGAGAGGGGAAAGGTGTAGACAACACCATCACCTTATGCTTAGGACAAGTGTCTACACTTCAAGAGATGTAAAAGCATCAGTCTTCACGTAACCCAAGACACCTAAATTTTTAAAACAGACGTTTTAAGACAATCAGAGTATTAGAAGCATTACAGAACCAGATTTGAACCATGAATGCTTTTTACATCTAGACATATGCCTATCTTAGGTGGTCGGAGACCCTTCCACAGCAGAAGAAACATTTCTTGGAAACAGATCAAGTTCTACCATGACTCAGTTTAACATTTTCTCAAGAGTTTGCACCACTATTTAAAGCTTGTTAACAACAGATGTGAAAGAATGCTGCAGCATCGGAGGTGTGTTTATTTAGGAACAGATGAGAAGTGGAACACCTACATATGCAACAGAATAGATAAAACGATACAGCTGATCTTCCCCCATCTTTAAAATGCAACTCATCCACAGGTGACACGACGGGAGTCATGACATGATGAACAGATATCCCTAGCAAGCAGGGGTTCAAGACAATCTCATTAAGACCCCATTCAATTCCCAGTACATCTACTTTAGCACAGGGACAGAAAGTATTAGCCATTAAGGAAAGTAACTTGAAAACCTCATACCTGTTGATGTCTTCCTTCAACATAATACGTAGCTGTAAGCACTGCAAGCATCAGTAAAAAAGCCACCAGGATACTTCGCCGATGCCATAATCTTAAAAGACAAATGGCAATAAGGGTTTTTCATAATTTAGCATGCATTTCAAAGTAACTTAGCTGTCCCTGTAGAGTGGGTCTGTGTGGATGTAGTCAGTAGGCACAAAGGCAGCCAAAAAGTTCGCTATTATAAAAATGTAAACCTCCCAAGAAATATCTGGGGAGTCTTTATTCGTTATGGAAAAATCTTTACTTCACTGTCAAGTGAGACCAAAGTTCTGACACGCTTTTTCTTTTTTTCTTTTAAATAAAGAAAAACAAAGTAACAGTCTGAAAGCAAACAATCTAAAAGCAAACATTCAGCTTCTGCAGCCAAGAGAGTTTCAAACACAGGGCCACCAAAAACAGTCATGATTAAGCAAAGTGCAAAGCAGATGCTGGCCCTGCGCAAGGGATGATCTGTGGGTGGGTAACAGAATTGCTAATTTCAAACTGCGTGGTGGTGGGTAGAGCTGCAGTGACAGTAAAAGGAACAAATCTTGATGCTATTTTGGTTCTCTTAATCTGCTGAAGTTAGTATCTCTTGTGACAGCTCAAAGTTTAACACGTACATTTTAGCTAATTATGAAGCATTAGGAAGCTACTACAGGTAAGGGGAAAAGTGTTTTCCAATGTAATTTGATATCCAATTACTTGTGCACCTGGCAAATTTTTCAAGGTTGCAACAACACTGCTTGACACATATGTGGCCCCACACACAGTTGATTAGAGAATACATTTATTATTTTCTGGGAAATGCTATTATACTGTCATCTAATGCTATAAAAAAGGAAGTGCTAGCATCACTTAAAAATCACAGACATGAAATAGCGAACTATAAATGTAATTTATCTATTTAGACAGAAGAAAAGACTGAAATATGGGAAGTGTAACACAGCAAAACATTCACAAATGTTTCATATTAAGCAAGCTGAAAAAAGTCACTTTAACCTTCATTTAACTGTAAAAACATTTGTGCTGCTTGTATCAGTACAAGAATTGGATTTTCAAGCGATTGTCACTTAAATCCCAATTTACTCAAGTGGAACACAGGAAACTATTAAGAGTCAATCTGAGGTCATCTTCATAATATAGTCAGTGTTATTTTCTGTAAAGACATTGTCATGCTACACAACACAGCTGTGGTTGCATAGTTCTATGTTGCGCAGTGGTACACAACATAGATGTGCTGCGCAACAGAGGGTGCAAGTGCTATCTGTAAAAAAATTTAGTCTCTAGGAAGCCAGGTAATAGCCTAAAATAACACCTCAAATGTTATTTCTGCTGTGTTTAAGTAAATGCTTAGATTGTCAGAAACAGCTGATGTCAGATCTGAGAAGGCAATGCTCAAAGAAAATTTCCAATGATAAGTGACAGAAAGTATACAGTAAAATAACCAGGCTTGGGGGTTAGATTATTTTGGGTGGGGGGAGCAAAGGTGGGTTAAGACTACACTACCTAAATCTGCTATTTTTCATTTCAGAAGATCAAACAAGGAAAATGGAAGTTTGTTTCAATGTATCTGATGTGTCAGCACTTCAAACCTAGCCCAGAAGAGTCAGTGAACATAGCCCATTATCACCAATCTCAGCTCACTCTGCAAAGGAGCAGCCCAACAGCTAGAATCACCCATGGCAATATTAGATCCTGTCTTTTGACTGGGAAAATGATTGCAACCAATCCCAAACATAAAAGATTCCAGTTACCAACACAAGCGCTAAGATAGTTGCTACTCTAGGCTTTTTCAGTTGCCAATTTTATTCACATGTGCCTTTTGGTACACCAAAACCTCCCAAGCCTAGAGCATTAAGAAATAGCTATGCATTTCAGCATTAGTAGGAGATATTAGGAAATTTGCAAGTAGCAGTCCTAACTAGAATAAGAGTCCATTTCATCCAGAGTGTAAATGATGCTTAGGGAAAGTGCTTTAATAAATAATTTCCTGCTGTGAAAGGGACTGCATAGCTTAGAAGCAAAGTCCTCTTCATGGTGTCATAAACATCACGGTAAATTCCACGTAATCCTGAACTCTGCCCTAGCTGAGTTATTTGAAGATCATTAAGTGATACTAACACATACATTAAAAGATCAGTACTTAACACTGCAGTCTTAAGTACAGTATCTTGCCTTCAGGATCCCTAAACACTGTCCCATTCTTTCAAATTGGAATATTCAACTCTTCAGGAAGGAAGCTCGCAATTCTCTTCCATCGAGACCTTACTGTATTTACACTTATGCAATTTAGGCAGAAGGTCTGGGTACACAGCTGGAAGCGTGGTATGTTCCAGTAGCCACCTTTAAGGGACAAAAATAAATATGTTTTCTGGAAGAAGAATTTTAAAGTAGTGAATCAGCAGGGAAAGTGAGATGTCAGAATGACCTACTGAATCAGAGCATGGGTTTCCCCAGAATGCTTAGTAGAAGTTAAAGAAAGTATCTTTACTTTATGGTCCATTCCTTCAAGTTTATTAGAGTTTCCAGGAAAAAATACTGCAAGGTAACAAGCGGTTGTCTCCACAGGACAATATTCAACCTCTCCTCTCGGTCCCTTTGCTTCCGTTCACTCAAAGAGGATTCTGCAAATGAAAAGCAACAGAAATATAAAAACACAGGCTGACAGTTCAGATTCCATTCCACCCAAAAATATACTGATCATTTTTTGTTTTGTTAGGAAGTTAACATGAGCTCCCAGTCATCTTTTCCACTCATCACAAAGCATTTGCTCCAAGGGCATCAGAAATCAGGTGACCTCCAGCAAAAGAAATATGGTGACTTTTTTCCTCCATGTAGCTGACAACCATTCAAGAACTGGCTCAGGGTGCAAAAAGTTTAAGTGTATTAGCATTTATGCAAAGTACTGCATTATTAATTACAAATCAGCTAACACACTAGGGCAAACGTGTATCTATTGCCCACTACAGAGACCACATTTCACTTTGAACTTTTGAATTCGGTTCTCTTCCAAAGCTATTCTCAGACTTCTCTAATCGAACTAGATTGGATTACACGTGCTCTCCATACACTTCAGTCACCGTGTAACTGGATAATGGTATCTATCCTCCCAGTCAGAATCCTCACGCTACGTTAAGCCTTGCCACACTGTTAAGCTTCTCCAAAATGAGCCCACCAGACAGGAAGTGCTCCCATAAGAAGGGCCTATCTATGTACCACAGTCCTTCACTAGACTGACACTATACACATTTGGTTGCTTTTAACCGCAATAATTCGGTTATATTGCAGTGCCCAAAACTGCTGTAACACCAGTAACTGTATGCTACCATACAAGTATAGAAAAAAAAAGGTTCTTCTAATAAACATGTGTTATTTTGTGCTCACAGTATAGTCAGGATTAATAAAAATCCCTAGCTATTTTTGGATGAGAATGGCTTCATCAAGCTAAAGAGTGGCAATAATTTTTACAATTTTAAAGAAAACTAATTCTGAAATAAGAGGGAAAAAAATAATGAAACAGTGGGAAAATATACAAAACTCTTGTATCCAACTACAATATAAATTTTAATTTAGTATAAGGCTGTTACATTTAGAATGTGAATCTAATCTGAATTCCTATCATATTGTAACCCAAGATGTATTTATTCCAATAATTAAAACATGCTGCCTTATCAAATGCTAGTATTTACATAGAAATCACATACCTCATTAGTCACACTGCCCATTTAATTTTCTTCAGCTTTAAGCATCAGTTGCTTTATATGAACTAACAGAAATCCTGCAATGTCATGTACTGGATAACATCCACATTCCCTCAGAGTAAAGTCCCAGTAAAGTAAAAAGCTTTGATTTGTTCCATACATACAGGCATACACTTCTTTATATCTTGCCACATTCCCTGCTTTAAAAATTTCAGTTCTCCACTTTTTCCACTTAATACATCTAATAAAAATGCTTCAACTTTTTTTTATTACTTTGTATGTTTTTAGTAAAGGTTATAAAAGACAATGGCGTAAGACTGTGTACAACTTGAGAAATCACTTGGTTACAAAACTTGATTAAATATGGACCTGGCACATTCAAGGCTGACAGGAAACAAACTATGATGATAATCATCTCTAAACCATACTGAACAGCACAGATAATTCAGTGACACAAGAATCTTCATGAAATGTTCTCAGGTTATCTTTCATGAGTTCTAACATTAATCTGAGCCTACATCAGACATACCTGTAGGAAAAACAAAGGCAAGGCAGGAGATGAAGTAGTTAACTTTTGCTAACTAACAATGTTTATCATTGAAAATGATAGCTTTGTTATAGTGAAGCTAAATGTCAAGACAAAAGCTAGAAACTGGGAGATTAAAAACCGGCTTTCTCCCAGAGTAAAATGGATTTTTATTACCAAGTACTAACTCTTTAGTGCCAAAGGGTGGGGCTGTATAGCCTGACTTCTACAGCCACATATTTGCCAACATAGTTTAGTTTTTTAGCTCACAGCTGCTACTGGTACCCAAGTCAGCTTTACAGGGCTCACATGTATATCAGCTACAGAATAAGAATGCTGAAGGGAAAAGAGATTATAAGAGAAGCTGAATGGAAATACACAGCATAAAACTATTCTATGGCTTTACACTATATAGGTTCAGTAGATTTCAGATTTATAGATGATTAAAGTTTCCAGTATTGACTCAGGCTTCCCCCTTTGCATTATCTGGGCATGAAGTACACCAACAAATTCTTTCTGAGTATTGTGCTGGCCATGTTACACACCAAGCTGACCAGCTGAGAACATTAAGTCATTTTCCATCTACCTGCAAAGTTTCCATTGTGCTGTTCTTTGATCATTCCTACGCGTCTCTGGTCACAATCTGTTCCATTCTCTGCCATTTCATAGATCAATCACGTACGGGGATCTAATAGCAAAACAAAACCAAAAAGCATAATGTCTCCATTTCTGGTTATGAAGACTCCATTTACTCTGTAGTCAAAGGATGCAGGCAAACATCCAGTAGTTCTCCAAATCACACTTATCCTGCATCACACTGTTAAAAAGGAGAAAGTGTTTCCATTCACACAATGACAAAGTCTAAAACATTTCCACCTACAGAAATCTGAATTTTTTCACTTTAACGACAAAACTCCCTCACTTCTCTAGCCGAAGAAAAGCTTGTTAAACAGTCCTTTGCCTTAATCAGCCCACTGCTTGGGCTCCAGAAGGAGCAGAGCTTCATACAAGATGCAGTTCCATCCTGAAAGAGAGGATTTGATTCTCATATTAGAAAGCATCTCTTATGGCACTAAGCTTCCAGGTAGTATGCAAATAGACCTTCAAACACTCACGGTCTGAAAAAGTATCCCTCAACATGGTGACTAAGAAACAGAACTGCATCTCATGTTGTACACAGTCTAATTTCTATAAAAAAGAAAAGGTAAGCTCTGCAACTGTCTAACGGAGAGCTTTTTGAAAAGCATATATTCTCCCTGCTAGTTTAGCCTCTCTGTTGAGATCAGCTTCAAAAACCCATAAGAACTGCTGCGGTTTTGCTTATCCAGGAGAGTAAATAGTGCAGCAATTGGAAGCCAGCATAANAAAAAAAAAAAAAGGCCTGAACAGTTGACAGTTCTTATGCAATCAAACACAAAAAGTAGCCAGTCAGACCTCCTGCTTTAAAAACTCTCTTGAATCTTAAACCAGTTTCTGGAATTTTATTCTGGAAAAAAAAAGAGTCCCCCAAAGCTAAAGCATCTCATTTGCATTACATTTCTCCCTG
Organism: Chauna torquata; assembly: GCA_013399475.1. Classification (NCBI taxonomy): domain Eukaryota; kingdom Metazoa; phylum Chordata; class Aves; order Anseriformes; family Anhimidae; genus Chauna; species Chauna torquata. The sequence goes on along the minus strand of VXAL01002119.1, from coordinate 18,717 downwards.
TAAGCAAACTTGATTTACAGTTTTTGATATGCTTCTTTTGTTGGGAAGTAGTGTAATATTAAAACGACAGGTTATATAAAACTGTCTAGTGCAGGAAATTAAAATTTTATGGCAAAAATATTTCCCCTTTGATTTATGTCAGGCTTAAGAGCCAAGTAGCAATTCAGGTTTGGTAAACAGTAGTGAGGTCTTCACTTTGATTAAGACTGCAATCATTTTGTCTTTTTTCTTTTTAAATGAAGTGTTAAAAGATTTCAGATACTATATTTGTTTCATATTTCCAGGGTTTCACAAATCAGTTTTATAAAGATGTTCTTCTAAACAGGTACAACCTTTGCTCATAATACAATAAAATGGAATATGGATAAAACTGCTAACTACGATGTGGTTATTAAAGAGGTTTTACTTAAAACCCAATAGTCAAAAAGCATCAAGGTCTTAGGAAGCAATACTCCCTCCAACATTGTCTTCTCAAACTGAAATGAGCACAGATATAAATATGGGTAATTAAGCAAACTAGCAGAAACATCTCTCGCCATGTTACAGTTTTTACTCACTGAAACTTGGGCCCCAGAATACCCAAACCACCAGGAGAACTAATGAAACAGCCTTGCAAATGCTTGCTTCTGAAAAACGCTGAAGGGCTCAGCCAAGGACAACAGCGGACTGACCTGCTACAGTAAGAGCTCTACAGCATCACTCTGCAGTCACTTGCAATTGAAGGTTTGCTCTAGTCAAACACCGGAGAAATGCGAACCTCTTTCTTGCCTCAGATCAGTTTTATAGCAGCCTGACACTCCGGAAGCCAGTGGAGTTACACCAGTACTTAGCTGAGGATAGATAACAGGCCAGTTGCTACGATGATACAAGGATCAAATGTTTAGCTATCTCCTAACTTCATCAGGACAGTAATCCCTGAAAAAGGTGGTGTACTTTGTTTCTAGTGACTGCACTTGCTAGTGGCGATTTTATTTTTATATGCATAAAAATACATATTATAACACACATACCATATAAGTCTATACACAGACATCTCAAACACACGCGTTACACACACATTTACACACAAAGATCAGTTTGTGAATAGCAATATTGAAATTGGGCATCCACAGTTACAAAGCCTGAAGTTCACAGAAAGCTTCTTTTCCTAGGAAGCCATTCTACACCAAGCCACACACAAAAAAACATTCTGGTTTAAGGAACTTTGGTCACATTTTGTTAGCTTAAATATAGCAAATATCCATAAAAAACCACTTCAGTGGAATTCACGTGGTCATTTTGAAATTGACCTTTTTTCTTTGTGCAAATCTATCCTTCAAAATTGAAACCTCAATTGGTTTGTTTTCAGCACTTAGCTTAATTACATTTCAAAAAAAGTTAATTTACCGCGATACAAACTGCTGTCCATGTTTGACACTAAAGTCTCGGCTGTGCATAATACCTCCCTCTCCACGAACCAGATTCCACTGTAATACATTAAATATCTTAGCGGCACACAAAAAAGCATCAGTCTCTATGGTTCCCAACTGCATTGATAGATGCACATTATAGCTTTCGCGATCTCAGCTAACAGAGCCAGTTTTACCCTGCCTGCCTGAAAAGGCACTAATCTGGGATTAGCTTTGCATAACACTACCTCAAGTACACAAATCGGTATTTACAACAAAGATAAATAATCCCCTTGCACGCTTGTGTAGGGTGAATACTTGTTAAGAAGGCCCCAGAGTTCAACGATTCTGCAGAAGTACTCTGACAACTCACATTTAAGAATACAGTTCACTAGGTACCTATCGCAGGGCAAGTCTGAAAGGGCTGTGATTCAGAAACCAACCCCTTGGTTTCAGGAAGAACTTCCTGGTTTACCAAAGCCTAATTATACTTAAAGCATCTTAACGTAAGGAACGGGATGGTGTGCATCCAGAAAGTTCAGCTCCCTGATCTGTTGACCTGTTTGACACCTATTAGAATCACCAGTCCTGCACTGATGTCTCCACATGGAGATTAATTGGAGCAGGAAACTGAGCAAAAATGGAGTTACCCTTTCTTAATCAAGTCCACATCCTCAAGCCTACACCAAATCTATGAGAGCTAATCAAAAAAAAAAATTAAATTCCAGCTGTTAAACAGGCCCCCACTTCTTATGAACCCTGAAAAAGACACACAGCCTATATATGAAAAGAAATTTGCCTAGTACATTGAGTAGTTACCAGCAAGCGTAGAAATAAACAATTTAAAAGAGTGAGGAAAACAACTTTGAACAGTTTTTATATCAGCCGCTTAGGTCATTTGTTAGAGCTGTGCTCGCACAAGAACTTCTTTGTAGGGCTGAACAAATAGCCCACAATACATTATTCAGCTTTAGTGCAATCCATAACATTAAGTACAAAAGACAATTATTGCTAGTCAAAATGTAAATTGACCAACAAAAAGGGCTTATGACTGTGACTGGCACTTTACCGCGTAAGTGAAACAACGTATAACAAGCTATTAGAGCATAAGAATATTAGGCATTGCAATTTCTGCTCTCCGTAATCACAGAAAGGGACAAAAGTCTCTTCTCTCTGAAGTTATGGGGAGGCTGCTGAAGCATCCTGTGCTGGGTGCACTTACATGTAAGGATGCGGTTTAAGACAAGGCAGTAGGGTGCTCACACTCTCGCCTGGAGGAGCAGAATGGGGCTCATATTCTGTACTAAGGATTTTTTGAGGACTCCTTTCTATCATGCTAGAACAGCAAGGAAGTTGTGAAACTAATTTAATGATCTCACTGCTTTCCCAGACACTGTTTGAATCACTAATTCTTACCACTGCTTACTCTAAAGAACCCCTGGAACCCCAACTCTCATCTCCATCAAAGTTACTTGTCACACAGTTGCTAGACATAGATTTATAGCTTAGACCGTTTTGCTGATGTTTCTTCCAGACACCTTAGTAACACATCATTTTCAGTCTGTTGTCACACATTTTCAGCCTGTTGTCATTTCTTGCATTTTAAGACACATGCACCAATCCTGATGATATTCTGCTTCTTCCTTCTCCTAAACTCTTCTGATAAACATTCCTTCTTGTTTGTCTACATCACTGTTCTTCAATTACAATAAAAAGAACAAAAGCTAGACTTTCACAAGCAGGTAACTAATGGCACTAAGCTAGACAGCTTTACACATCTGTAATATGGTTTTTTTTCAGAGGTCAAATACTCTAACAAAGGCAATAATTTACACTGGGAATAAGTTAACAGTTCCTTGGCAAAGTAATGATTTTGAGAGCATTTTCCCTCAAAAGTCAGACTGCCTGCACGTGAACACGTTTAGATAAAGGATGAGATTAGTCTTGAAGTGAAACATTACATACCCCTTCAGCTCCGTAAAACTGTGTCACTCTTCACTACTTCTTCTGAATCTGAAGCCAGTGGAACAGACAACTACGTCCTTAGCTTTGTAGACATGCAAGACCAAAGAGACTGCTCTTCCAAACCTTCTGTCCCTACAGAGTAAGATAATACTGTTCATCATGTGATCAAAAATTGACACACTCCCTAACTTGAAGGTTAATAACTTTCCTAAAAGCCACAGAAAATATAAAAAGTAACTGCTTTATTTTTCTAGTCCTTTAGCACTCGGGGGAAGCATTCAATTAAAATAAATTAGGACACACCTGAAAGATGCTCAAAATCTCCATAGATATAGCTATAATGGGCTACTTTGACATGAGTGCATATATTCCCATATTAAAAATGTTTTTCTAACTAAAATAGTTTAATTCCTCAAAGGAAAGGACAAGTAATTCAGTTAAAGACCACAGGTTTCTATTTTATGGGTTATGCCTCGGTACACCAGACCTATTTTCCAGTTCTTAGCCAGATGAAGTTCCAAAAAAAGTCATCTTATAATTTAGAGTTAAAATTCCTATTTTTCCAAAAAGACTTTGGAACATCATTTAGGAAAGAATGGATTAATGTTGTTGTCACACAAATTTCAGGGATGCCATGCCTTTTCTTTTGAGGTTAATAAAAGCTCCGATTCTGCCGTTAAGGCAGGGTATATCAAACTGTGATCTCTAGTGGATTTTCTCAAGCAAACCATGAACACCGATGGTTGTCTGTGTAGATCCAGCAGTAGAATCAGGTGGTACAATAATACAGTAAAGTCATCACGCAATATGTAGATGAACAGGCATGAAAGATGGTAGGAAAGACAAAATTCAGGCTGTCCAGGTCTTTGCAGTGATGTCTTGCAGAAAGTTCAAAAGATATTTAAATAAAAACAGGAAATTAAAATAACTGGGAACACGAACATTATCAGCATAGCATATTGTGCCACAGGGGAGGTCACAGATGGGTTCTGCGCTCCTCACGCAGGCAGGAGGCAGCAGGTCCGGGGTGCAGATCACAGCTTACAGAGCGAGGCGGCTCCCCTGACGGGGCCGGTGCTCCGCAGGCTGCTGGGACAACCGTGAAGCGGTTTTCTGAGGGTGACACGCTGCTGTGAGGACATCACAGGAGACCTCCTCAGCGCCACTGCTGGGCTGCTATGCCACCTTCAGTTCCCCAAGCCTCCAACTCAGCTACACCCACATTTTGAGTCAGACAGCACTATAATACACTCCTCACGTCCTTCACGGCCTCTCTCCAACAGGGATTCAGTGACAAGAACTATCGCAGCACTGAGCAGTGCCTCTTGGTGAGGGTGCGTAGCGTACGCCCGAGCAGCCCTTCCACCAAAATCGATCACTTGGAAAGACTGAGAGGAGCAGAGAGAATGGCTTTGAAGAGAGGGGCAACACGACATAGGAAAAAAGAACAAAACTTAATATTCAGGTGCCTAAACTGACACAGCATCTTTCACACCCTCGGTTTCAGAGGGCTACAGAGAGAGCCACACGCGTTAACACCATGGCAGAGAGCCACCCGGCCCTCGGCCTGCATTCTGCATTCAGAAGGTGGCAGTCAAGCTCTCCACCGTCAGAATCCCTGTGCTTCCAAAAAGCAGATAGGAAAGAAAGGTCACAGGAATTGTCACAAAACAACAAATTCTGCATGGATAAAAGGTCTGCTAGAATTTAACTAGGAAAGAATCAAGAGTTAGAAAAACAAGAGTATAAACCCAGTCTTAAGAATCACCACCTCTGGCTCCTCCAGCAGCCGTGGAGCGTGCAGATTTGGTAGCAGCTTTGCCTTTATTCTCTCTTGTAAAAGCTGGAGAGCGTTTCCCCACAAGATGCCCGAGTGTGCCCAGCTACTGAATCCACAGCGCTGCTTCTGTAACAGGAGGCACCACTACAGTACAAGGCAGATGAAAGGGAAGGAACAGAAGTACCTAACAAGTCCTAGAGAGAACAGTGACCAAAACATTCTCCTGACACTTCTTCGGCTTTTCATAGGTGTTAACAGCCTCTGGCTTGAACCAACACAGGTTACACTACAGCTGCCTTGGCCATTCAATGAGAACACCCTGCCTATACAAGGCGAATGGCAGAGGCTAGTTCTGAGCCTTGTAAGAGAGGACAATACTCTTTCAACAAGTCTGAAATACACTAAACTGCCTGCCTCACGTCTTATCATCTCCTGGGCCTACCTGGTCAGTGCAACACCAAAACCAGCCAGGTACTGTCCCATGACTATGATTCCGACCTGCTACAGCAGCACAAAAAGCTTAGTGTTGCAACAGCCTCAAGGCTGTGCCCTTCATGGAATAGCAAAGTCCATCCAGCTCACACTTCTCCACACCGAACTGAAGTTAAAGTTCTAACTGTAGATAATTTCTCATCACACTTGTACCAGGAAAAAAAAGTCTACTCCTACTATACATCAGGAGTAAAAGTTTGGTTTGTTTTAAACACAAAACTTATTAAGAAATAAAAGGACACCTCAAAATATGCATTAATACGTTCTAAGGGCAGGTATTTACAAGACATAGTCAGAAACGGTTATGACAGATTTAAAAGACATTTGAAGACAACCACAGGAAAAAAAGCTTTGAGATGGAAATACTGCAGACTTTCCAGCTAAAAGGCCAATACTTACTTCCAGCACACTCACCCTTCTCATTGCTACGTCCCACTTAAAAGCTACTAAGTCCCCTCCTATCCCTTCCCACAGAAATTACAAGCTTCATGGATTTCACCTGCTAAGCAGGACAAGAACCTTAGCTCAAACTAATAAGTAGTGCTAACCTCCCATTGCACAACTGGAAACATGTTTTTTCAAACTCTCATCTGAAAACATGGGATGAAGCAATCATTATAACTATCACCTGATACCAATAAGGAACAATAATATTAAAAGAGTAGAGTCCATCCCATGCTGCAGAAATAAGGTATTGAAAGACAGAGGACTGACATCAGGAAGCCCTTTTGATAGGCTCCAGCGCATAACAGAGCAATGTCACATCCCCACCACCTCAGCACGCTCAACCCATATTATTAACATTAACTAAACCAGGATACCCACTTGTTGGTAAGCACCAGCTCACGCAGCACAGAAAACAAGGTCAAGAGAGAAGCTTGAAGAAGTTTCATGTCTGCAGTTCAAAACGGATAACCTGGTTTCACAACACTTAAAAGACAAACAGCTGTTGTCACACAAATGTAGTACCCCTTCCCTCAGGTCACCTAAATGACTCGTCAAACATCTAAGCAGCAAAACTGGAGTCTAACTGCTTTGGTACCTTCTGTAATCGTTAGATGACTGGTCAGAAAACTAAGAGCCAGACAAACACATTTAAGTGCTTAACTTCCATGACTCTTCATGGCTTTGGGCCCACCCAGCCAAGTCCGTATGACGGCTCACAGCCAGCGCTCAGGAGCAGGGGTGACCGGCAGGGTGCAGGGGGTGCAGTTAGCAGCCCAGCTACGGGAGCAGAACACATTCCCCCTGGAGAAGCTGTCAAAGACCATTGGAATTCGACTCTTCGCAACGCAAAGGACGAATTTCTCCCTGTGTCATCAGTCTCTGTCCCTTGGGCCGAAACACGGCGATTCTCTCACACGGTTGCCGGGGCTTTGCCCAACACGACGCGGGGCGTCCCAAGCGGAGCGAGTCCCCAGCAGGACGGGCGGCGAGCTGGCGGCAGCGAGCAACATCCTCCCGCACCCCGCCGCGCTCCCTGTCCCCCTCTGCGGCGCCTCCCGAGGATCCCCACACGCAGCTCCCTCAAACCGCCGGCTCTCCCGGCCGGGCCGGGCCTCTCCCGTCGCCCCGCCCGGCCCCAGGCTCGCACAACGCTGGCTCACGGCGCCCCGGGCCCCCCGAGCGCCTCCCCGGGGCGCTG
>VXAL01002119.1:0-10918 GCA_013399475.1 Chauna torquata | reverse complement strand
CGGGTTCTGCTTCCCGAGCCGAAGCCCGTCACCGGTAGGTTGTGCACCGTCGCCGGTGACATCTGTGCGGGTGCAGCGCTGTCGTGAAAGCAGGAAAAGTCGGTGTACCGCGGGGGGGGTGCCCTCCCGCTGCCCGAAGGTGGAATAGCTCGTGTGTTAGCAAGCGCTGGCTCCCAGCCGCCGGGTGCGCTCTCAGCAGCTGAGAAGCGCTCGAGTAAGCTCTGTCTTTTCCCCCCTTCTAGCCAGTCTCCAGCATCCGCCATGGATTACCTCTCTAAACCCGGGCTCCTCAGCGTCATCGCTGGGGTTGCGTGCGGAGTGTGCCTGGGATGGGGCATTCGCGGGAGACTTTTAAGGCAGCCCAGAGCCGGAATGACTGCACCTGCCAACAATTTGGGGAGCGAAGCTAACATCATGGGAGAGTCCGGGGAGTTCAAGATGGTGCTGATTGTCCGTAACGATTTGAAGATGGGGAAGGGTAAAGTAGCGGCACAGTGTTCCCATGCTGCTGTTTCCGCCTACAAGCAGGTTCAAAGAAGAAATCCTGAACTCCTGAAACAGTGGGAGTACTGCGGACAGCCTAAGGTGGTCCTCAAAGCTCCCGATGAAGAGACTCTGATCCAACTCCTGGCTGATGCTAAACATCTCGGACTGACTGTGAGCTTAATACAAGATGCTGGCCGTACTCAAATAGCTCCAGGCTCCCAGACAGTCCTCGGTATTGGGCCAGGACCAGCTGATATAGTAGATAAAGTTTCTGGTCATCTAAAACTCTTCTAAGCTGGGGCCCCAATAAATTTCAATGCATTGCTGTATGTCAGTGCTGAAGGGATAAAATCCAAGATGTGGGATTTTTCCCATGTGTTGTCAGTAAAAATAAAGCAACCACTTTTTGTAAAAGATTTGAATTTGCAAAGTTTAATGCTGTTCATGAGTTTCTCTAGCTTCTGTATTGCATTCTGAACTGGGAAAGAAAATGCTAGGCTTGGTGGGGTTAGGGAAAACTGAATTTTACTGTCCCTAAGAAGGAGAAATTCAGTATTTTTAAGACTTGTGCAGTTGATTGAGAATTTAGCACTGTTTGCTTTAGTGACTGAATAGAAGCATTAGGGAGGCTCAGGTGAATGTCTTGTGCTAAAAATGACAGGTCCCCCCTGCCTTGCACAAGGATTTCGGTTGAAGTGATACGCATTCTTTAATTCAGGAAAGGCTAGCTGCTGTAGCAGTTAAAGATTGCCCCATACAGATGGGGATAGCTGTAGCTAACGTACTGCACGGTTTCTAATGTGGTAACTGATGCAATACCTTGTAACTGGGATGAGACAGAACAAGTTAAACAGGGTTTGCAGCTCAGTGCTTAAAAGCCAGTGAAAACTTCTAAAGGGAGGATATAAGCCATGCTCCTTTCTTGATGTGGCTCCCTAGCTACTGCATTTGTAAGAATGTCTAAGTGCATCAATATTCCCCATTTACCTAACATATAGGGAGTTACCCACACAAACAGCTTGTCATACAGGAATTAACTTAAATCCTGTTTTACTGGGGATTACCAGGTCCTCAGGGGTTTAAGGAAGCACTCGATTACAGAAGTTACTGAGCAGAGTTCAGATCACACTGATCATGGCTCAAGTTCTACCTGAATCATGTAGATTCTACCCATGTAGCTCCCTTTTAATTCTAATACTGTAAAAGGCAAGCTACCCATGCTTCTAATTAGAAGGTGGGCTTTCTATTAATTTTATAACAAAGCTGTTTTTTTGAGAATTCTGCTATTGAGCACGTTTCTTTTACAGCCTCTCAGCCATATCTTCCTTCTGTTCTCTCTTGTAACTTACTTTGTAGGAACTCAACTGGATTTCACTCCATCAGCCAAATTTACAGACTCAGAGGGAATGGCAGAAGGGTTGACAGACTGTAAAGAAATGTTATAAATGCAAAGAATGGAGAAGTTTTTACTCTGCACCTCTTAACTGTGCATAACACTTCTACAGAGACTGACAGCGCTCACTGCAACACTCTTGAAGAGCAGAGACTGCAAGTTAAGTTTTGTCATTGTAATTGAATTAGTGACCTGAGTCTCCACAGAGACAAGGTTGGGGGGTGAGGGGAGAGGAATGATAACAGGGAAATCCATACTAGTATCCTGCAATCAGTTTATCCTAGCTAGAAAGACATACTGCTTTGGCTTCATGTTTAAACTGTAAAGTAGCTCTTGGTGCTCCTGCCACAGATCAGGAGTCATATGCAAAGGTCTTGCTCAGGATCAGATTGAGATCTCACCTAGGCCGGTTTCTTGTTGGCCCAGGGGAGGTTCAAGTCCACCGAGGCAGGCAAGAGGCATAAGCCTTGGAGAGGGCTCAGTTCTTCCTATTCCAGTCCTGTTCATCATCAGGGAGTAAAACAACCCCAAGCTATAGCCTGCAGCAGGTGAAGTCCCCCCAACGCTTTATACCCACCACCATTACACGCTGAACTGGTGCAGTGCTCAACTGACAGAAATCACTCGATACAACCAGAGTTCACACGAGCAAGCAGGAAGGGGATTCAGCCTCAGAGCTCAAACTTGACGTTGAGGATAGCTCCTGGTTAAGAGACAGAAGCTTCCTACAGCTATCACAAATAGCTGTAGAAGCCAGTGCTGTAATATTCATTACACTCAAATATGACAGTATTCATAGAGAAACATTTAAGTCAATTTTATTTGAAGCTAAATATATTTAAGGCAACTTACATACCTAGAACATAATCTCAATTTAACTGACACACCCTACAACAGTCCTAATGTTATCATCTGGTCAAAGATGCTGTCGTTGACCACAATGCAGCCAACTATTGAAAAGTGCTATTTTCTTCCATCTGGCATAATCTTTCTATAGAAAAAGCTTTACATATTTTCTTGTATTGTCCCCTCAGTGCAAGACACCACTAATGGTCTCCGTTGCTGCTGTTCTAATGGCCCCTCCTACCCTTGAGGTGTACGCACTCGTATGCCCCATACTACTAGCACTGTAATACTTGGTTCGAGGTTGAAGGTCCTTTTCAAGACAGTAAAGTGAAGCTACCACTATGCAGCATGTCCACAGTCCAGTAATTTATTTTTAAATTGAGTAATTTCAAATTGCACAAACAAAACTGAACAGCAATATGCTTGAATTCTCTCTTCTGTACACTCAAAACAGTGATCTAAAACACCACAATATCCAACATACACAAACCTCAGGGCAGGGTTAGTAAATACACAGATTGGAATCATGGTGCTCTGTTCCTGAATGGAATGTTCCACAAAAGCACAGGATACAGCACAACATAAGGTCATCTGTTACATATGGAGTGAGCAAAAAGACACTAGCATTTTCTATATGCATAACTGGAAAAACCTGCATAGGTTAAGGAAAAAATTTTACTCATTTTAAGTCAGGCAAGGTTGTCTGTACGCATTTTAAATTCTTTTAGAGCTATGCAATCCAACCAGGGTAGGATACGCTGATTAGTGTTGTCTCTTGTCAGCAGTCTTGCAAGGTCAAATACAAGTATCTTCACTTTAGCTTTCTCCGAATATACAGTGAGACTTAAATGCATTTAGAATAGACAGTACATACTGTAAGCTGCTCACATACAATGAACTTAAGATTCAATATTAGAGTTTAACACTATAGAGTGCAAATCAGAATCTTCACAATAGACTTAATGGTAATAAGCAGTCCTGCAAAAGCCCACTTGAACAAAGTCGTTTAAACTATTCCCCTTTTAAAGTAAAGTCTAAATGACATGGAATGTGAAAAAGATTTAACATAAGTGATTCAAAGTTTGCGCTAGAAAAAACAGTCCTTCATGAAATAAAGGTTACAAGAACACGAGGCAGAACTCTTGCTTTTTCCCTGGTATGAGTTAAAGCGGGGAGGGACGGTGGAGTTTCAGTAAGAAAATATGCTAGCTCCAAACCGACTTGTGCTGCACCTTACATGCTGTATCCAAAGCCAGGCTGCGGTTGCCCATATGGAGGTGCAGTGTAGCCATAGCCAAAAGGTGCTTGTGGAGGAACTGCAACACTGGGTCCTGCTGTCAACATTAGTTGTGGCTGACCTGGAAGACAGAACAGTTCCATCTTTATTCCTGAGAGCTCAGTCAGAATTCCTGCAACTTCTCTGTTGACTTTTGTGTTTAACAATAACTCCCTATTGACCTGGGTTAGGGTTTTCATCAGCCAGAATGGCTATTTCCCCATAAGACCTCAGGAGAGAGTTTNACAACACCAACCAACCAAAAAAAAAACCCCTACTCTATGACATACGTGGACACGAATGGATTCTTGAAGTCAGAGGCAAGTTGTTTCATTTCTTAGAAATCCAGCAAGGAAGGAAAAGGAAACAGCTTTCTATTCTTTAGGCATTTTGCTCACGCAGTCCCAGCATCGGTTTGACTTTTGAATAGCATTTCCTGCTCCAATTATGTTAGTAACTCAGCTTCCTTTAAGGCCACAGTTCTATGCTACCTTGAGCCTGATGCAGAGGCTTGACCCCAGTTCTAAAGCACAGAAGCACTTTCTACAACATCCTCATAAGTCACATCTGCTACAGTGGAATAGTTCATTCTGGAAAAATCAATATTAAATCTCTAAGTTTCGGCTACTTAAGATAACATTTTAATAAGACAGCCCAATACTTTGCAGTTATAGCATGTTAGGCCAAGACATTAGCTCCAGACTAGTTCTTTCAGCCTTAAAATAATCGTCTTATACTTGAATTGCTAAGCATGCATAAAGACAACTGTTACAAGATTTTTTTTTTTTTTTTTTGCTTTGGAGACAGTGTAGATCTGATTATCAAATTAGTACTCAGAGCTAGGTCTTGAAACATCATGCCCAGTGGCTTTTATGGCTAATTATTTCACTGCTTCAGGATGTGATGATTAGAGATGCCAGCTATACACTGGAGGCTCCTTTATCATTGCATGGAATTCATATTTGTAACTAACTAGAATCAGTGGAATAACCTGGATGTGAAGGAAATACCCAAGGTAAAAATAAAGCATGTTGAGCAAGATCCAAATAATGTTCTTCAAAAAAGAACACGTCTAGAGAACTGCTGATTTAGAAGCTAAACATGCTACTGACAATACATGAAGTAAAAATATTACCATAAACAATAGGTTGTGTTTCTGTAGCTTGCTCTTCCTCTTTTCTCAAAGACTCTGATGCATCCAGTTTATCCACCTGGAATTGAGACCAACAATTAAAACAACTCCTTTAGAAGAGGTACTTATTCATGGCAGAGAAGTGGAAAAGCCTTAGTGGTATGTTAACACCCATCAAGAAAAGGAGACCATTTACAAGTTAAGATCAATTCAAGTAGCAATGTTGGTACTGGTGCAGTCAAGATTGTCCATTTCCTGAAAAAAACCCTTAACTGAGGGATTTGTGGAACTTCATTGAAAGCTCGCTCCAGGCTGAAGCTTTGTATGAAAGGTCCCATACTGGACTTGAGCTACTTTGCCATCAGTAAGCTCATCAGTGACTGTTGCTCCAACTGCTTCAAACCAACAGCCTTAGGTCATAAACTCAGATTATAGCAGTGTCAGTTGCAGACCTCTGATGTTGGAGCAACTGTTAAGATAATGTCCAGGCCTGGAGAAGTTTCCCTGAACATAACACTGAGGCAAAGTAATCCGAAGTTGGTATTTGTATATAGCAGACTGCAATAGCATCCGACATGTCACTTGAGCCTCAAGATTTCACTTTCCAAACCCATTCACTCATGCAATTTAAGTTCAAATGCAGAAAATGCACGTGTATAAGACTTGCTTTTTTCCACTCTAGAACTGTGTGGCAGTCAGCCTAAACCCACAAATACTCAACTTGTTCGAGCTTAATACACAGTAACTGGACAAGACTAGCCAGCTTCGCTCTGCTGCACAGCAAGTGGAAACATGCTGTTAGCCCACCCCTACAAAAGGCAAGAGAAGAAACTTGTTCTGCAGTGAAGCATCACTTGCTGCTAAAACAGATCCAAGGAAACTCAGCATTACTACAGTCTAAGGCAGGCCCTGAATCTAAACCCACAAAAATTAGGTATTGATATTTTACCTGGGAGATAAGATTTAGAATAAAGTCAGAGACGATCATGCCAATTACTTTGTAAAACAGTAAGACAACTCACAAACCAGATTAGTATTTCGCGTATCCTTAATAATGGATCTCGAAGACAGGTTTCCTGTACTTACACAGGGTCAGTATTACTTATTCAGCTACACCAGCATCCATGAGTTGAACAGTTTTCAGCTTAACTGCGCTACATTAGCAGTTATCTGCTCAGGCAGCACTAACAGCTTTCTTCTTTCTTAGTTGCAAGTTACAACATGTGTTCCATAAACCTCTTAATTTTTAACCTCAATTAGAGGCATTAATCCAGGAAGTGACATAAGTCCTGAGCTTTACGAGTTCATTCATTGATTGGGCTTCCATGGCAAGCCTTTTTGTTGTCTGACACCAGTATCTGGCTTGCTGTTGTCAAAAGTCCACATGAGTGTATGCCAATGCTTTAAGACTCATTTCCAGACACCGTGCTGAGGACTGCACTGTTTTTAACTCAAATAGCAACACATTGAACACAAAAGCACAAGTTTAGAGATGCAGATCCAAGGAAAATGCGCAGTTTGCTACTAAGCAGAGGCATTTGGTTTACACACACTTGGAAAGCCTCCAGCCCAGGACATTTAATGCATTTTTGACACAGTTTTGATGCCTCTCCTCAGAGCTACACAAGTATTTACAACAACAAGAGCAAGCCTGTAACCAGCTTGCAGGATGGTTCTTACTCCACTTGCTTAAGCATCATTAGGTTCAGTACCCTAACACACTTGTTACAAGATTGTTTTAAAGGCTTTTCCACAGGGACTGCAATAAGCTGCAGAGGAAAAGTAACATGCATTCAATGTTATTGTGTTATGTGTGCATGAAAAAGAGGCAAAAGTACTGAAGCAGGAGTGAGGTCTGAAGATGACTGCCATACAGGCTCCCCCCCAAAAAACCACACGCAGCCCACAGCAATGCCTTGTAGCTTAAGGAATAGTGGGATGTAATTGCAATGACTGCTACACATGCGTAGTTTATGCAAACACTGCAGTTCAGTTACCTTTTTTCACACACACGCTTTCTTACTGCCTTGCTTACTAGCTGCTGAAGGACCTTACACTATGCATTTTAGTCAGGTTAGCCTTGAGTTCCAGTGGTGTATTTACAGACATCTTGTCACCAAGAAGCAGTTTGCATTTAGTCCATCTTGAAGCCATTTGTCAGTTTGTTTGCCCTTTGCTCAACCACATCAATGGAAAACATACACTAGGGCTGATTTCTGTTCTAAGGAGAATTGGAGTGGTATTTGTACAGAAACAGAAGGACAGAAGCCTTAGAGATTGCCCTTAGGAAGGACAACACTGCATAGCAAAAGGCAAGTCCCAAGTCCCAGNTACTACAGGGAAGGGAACCGCAGACTTGGTCCAATAGCTGAGGTTTTAAGTTACTATGTGAACTAGAGCACCATGTGGACTAGAGTAGCACCATAAGAACTGGACACCTGAATGAGAAAGTCTCTTCTGAAGCAGCTAGTATCTATTCTACCTACTGTCAGCACACGTTAGTAATGATTAAGAGATCAGAAACTGGATCACAGTCCTTATACTAGCAAATGCCATATTGGTCCCTTCCAACCCTGCCCATTCTGTGATTCTGTGATTCACGGTTCAGATACAGCGGTCCAAGACAATTATTCCTTATTCTAAGTCATCCTTCTAGTCAGTTTGGCAGTCAAATAGTAGCACTGCTTTATCCCTTTGACACCAGGCTGACTGTGATCCAACTGATCACCTGTATGCCCTTCCTGAGGATCTATTAGCTTATTAGTAGCAAATGAATCTACTTTTGTCCTACTGCACTAGCTACTTGTAGAGTTAAACAATTTGCATATGCTTTAGTGATATTTTGTTTGGGGGAAAAAGCAGTAGCAGCAGTGTAATAAACATAGGAAAGAAAAAACTCATGCAGAATCCTTAGACTTAGTCCTCCAGACTTAAAGATGGAAAACAAGAATCAACTTTCACCTTTTCCTTTATTGCATCAACCTGCAAAGGAATTCAGAAGGTGCAGCTTAGAAAAATCAAATTCCATATTTAGCATATAAGAGGTAGAAACAAAAGTGTCAGGGAAGAAATAATTAAGGTACAAGAGTGAAAACAAAGATACACCAGAAGTATCTGCTTTAGAAAGGCAGCTCTGCTTGTTGCTAGGTTGTACTGCATTGATTTCATTAGCTACACTAGAGTTATATCCTAACCCTTCAGCAGATCATGTTTTAATCTCAGATGTAAGATTAACAGTAATTAATAGTAGAATCCTACTCCAGGACTACTAGTCCCAGGAGCGGCCTAGTATTAGCTTGGTACATCAGGCATATCTGACAAGCAATGCTATTGCTTAGATAGCTCCCCACCTCCCCCAGAGTACAGCATTTAAGGATAGTAGATCACTACAGGACTACAAAGTAGTCCTGCCTTTAGGAGCAACAGCCTGGTAAGTCTTCTAGACAAACAGGCACTATGGTCTTCATTGACTCGAGCACTGAATTAAATTTTTACTTCTCATACAAGGAGTTTTGATCATTAAGGAATTTACACCATTTCATTTGAAGATACTCTAATAGCTTCAGCAGGGCAAATCTTGCTAGTGACAGGTGGCATTTAGCTATGACAAATCTGGTTCAAGTCTGTCAGAGCATTACCAAATATTCTCCCCATCCTATAGTGGCCTCAAACAAGAGTTGTGTCAAACAAATAGTTAGTGTCATTAAGCAGAGTCACGGTTTAAAGTGAAGTGCACAGCAGACAAAGTTAACTCAAGTTCTAGCTAAAAAGCTTTAGTACACAGTCTAGAATTTAGTTAGAGCTTGTTCCCAGCTGGGATTCCTGACTGACATGGCATATAAGAAGCCTGAATCCTGGAACTAATTAAGACACTGCCCATGGTCAGGCAAATACTACTGATGCAGGTTCTGCAACTGATAGAGTGGAGTCTGCAAGTGTTTCAGTCTCTTAGAGGGCGAAGTCTCTCCCCAGATGGACTGAAAAATAAGTGTGGACATGGACAGACAGACATTTAACGAAGCCCATATCAATGTTAGTAGCAAGCAGACAAGTCTCAAGGCATACACACCACAGTGACTAACAAGCTTTCAGTGTTGGAGAAGCACCTGCTCTTACCTTGGTCAAATATTCCTTCATGACCTGAATAAAGTATGGCATGGCAAAGTCCATGATGTTGTGCCTCCACGCTGTTTCCAAGACAACATCCGGCCTTAAAAGATCATAGCAGGTGAAGAGACAAGCACCAAAGCATTCTTTCTTGTTCTCCTGCAAGAACCACTGCAACAATTCTTCTGCCAGCTCAGTATCTTTGGATTCTGAAGCATATTGCATTGCATCCTACAACGGGAGGAGTCTGGTTAGCTTCATGTGCCACAGTATATTCACTGACATGAATGTGCTATGTAACTAAGCTGCAATTTATTACTGACATTAGCAGAGAGGAGGCATTCTACAACTTGTTTCCAAGAAGTCTTTCCATCTACTGCTACTCTGCAGCGAGATTTGCCAGATTAGCAACAGGCACCACCTAGTGGCATTCAAAAAGACGTAGCTTGGCTGGAAAGCCAAGGAATTCCAAATTTGACAGTTCTGTAGTCTTCTGACTGACTCCCAATAAGCCAAGTATGCTAAACCAGACCTGTGTACAGGTNTCTCACACATACAATTGCATCCTCAAAGATGCCAACATTTTCCATATGTCTTAGTTCTGTATTCCTACTTCTAGTAGGATAAACTATTCTAGCCAAACCTGCAGCAAGATCTACTTTCTGGGAGAAGCCGGCATTTCACACACATGGAGTTCACAGTATCCCAGTTGATATTTTTCAGCAGCAATTGCTGAGGTTAAGAGACTGAATACCTACTTTACAGNGTCATAAGCATCTATAGAAGTCCTAAGGGCCTGAGTCAAGAACAACAAGGTTACTAACATCTCACACATACAATTGCATCCTCAAAGATGCCAACATTTTCCATATGTCTTAGTTCTGTATTCCTACTTCTAGTAGGATAAACTATTCTAGCCAAACCTGCAGCAAGATCTACTTTCTGGGAGAAGCCGGCATTTCACACACATGGAGTTCACAGTATCCCAGTTNAGCAGCAATTGCTGAGGTTAAGAGACTGAATACCTACTTTACAGGCTACACAAACAGTAGAATAGCTAGACATTTGCCCTTTCTGTAAGTTCTTTCCTTAGCACCCACAGTTTGCTTTAAGTAAAAGCTGCATCTATCACACTCAAAAGTAGCTAATCTATCCTCAGTAGGAATAACCCAAAAAGGTCCCAGAAAGCCACTGACAGTTCTTCACTTAATCCTTCCCTAGTCACTGCTAGGACAGTTCAGTTTGAAGCAGCAAAGAACACACACTTAAGGAATGTAAGTAAGTTAACAGTAAGCAGGTAGAATCTATTGCAAATGAGAGAAACCTGTGTTTCTGTAGACAGACCTAGAGTATTACATTAATACTGAAACAGAAGCCAGCTTGAACAGAACTTGTCTGAAGTTCAGGTGTAGATCTTTCTATTAGGAAGCACATATGACACGCATGTCCATATCTGTTCCAGACACTGCTGTTTCAAGACAAGACATACCTGGTAGTCTTCTTCAATAATGAAGAGGTTGTTCAGGGACTCATTCACTGATTTGTTGTTGTGATTTTGAACAGAGCGCAAGTAAGGCTTAACCAGTGGCAACTGTTTAACCTTCAAGGAAGCACACACATAAAGTCAAGGAAACTATTTGTAGAGGTCTCTTTGCATCCTCCCTGTGAGGCAGTGAAG
>VXAL01002118.1:0-15069 GCA_013399475.1 Chauna torquata | reverse complement strand
AGAGATGTTGTTTGCCATTGTAGATGGAAAATTCATGCAGCCAAAGCTCAATTAGAGTTGAAGCTGGCCAGTACTGTGGGTGACAATAAAAAGTTTTTTTTTTTTTTAAATATGTTAACAGCAAAAGGAGCACCATAGGTAACATTGGTCTGATACTTGATGAGGATGGTCAACTCACAAACAGGGATGTAGACAAAGCAGAGGTGTTTTGTTTGCCTCTGTCTTCAACACCAATGATGGGCTCTAGGGCCCCTGGAACCCTGAGTTGGAGAACCATGACTTTGGTACGAACAAGCTCCCAGCCAACCCTGAACTTGTGTGGGATTTGCTGCTCCACCTGGATGCATATAAGCCTATCGGGCCCAATGGGATTCATCCCAGGGTAATCANCCAGGGTAATCAAAGAGCTGGCTGATGTCATTGCGAGACCACTCTCAATTATTTTTCAATGGTCTTGGGAATCTGGAGAGGTCCCAGTTGACTGGAAGCCAGCAAACGTTGTTCCAATTTTCAAGAAGGGCAAGAAAGTGGTAATCACAGGCCTGTCAGTCTCACTTCAGTGCCTGGTAAAATTACGGAGAAGATTATTCTGGGAGTTACTGAAAAACACCTGAAAGACAATGCAGTCATTGTTCCCAGCCAACACAGGTTCACGAGGCGAAAGTCCTGCTTAACGAACTTAAATTCCTTTTATGACAAGGTCACCCAAGGAAGGTGACCCAAGTCAACCAAGGGAAGCCAGCTGATGTAATCTTTGAATTTCAGCAAAGCTTTCAATACTGTTTCTCACAGTATCCTTCCAGAAAAAAATGTCCAGTATACAGCTAAGATAAATACATAATATAATGGGTGAACAATTGGCTGACAGCCAGGCTTAAAGGTTTATGGTAAATGGGGTTACATCAGGCTGGCAGCCAGTCACTAGAGGGGTTCTGCAGGGCTCCATTTTAAGACCAGTTCTCTTTCATGTTTTCATAAATGACTTGGATGCAGGGCTTGAAGGTATGCTGAGTAATTGTATGGATGACACTAAATTGGGAGGAGCTGTTGACTCCCTTGAGGGTAAAGAGGCCTTGCAGAGAGATTTTGACAAATTAGAGGGCTGGGCAATCACCAACAATATGAAGTTTAACAAGAGCAAGTGCTAGGTTCTGCACCTGGGAAGGGGCAACCCTG
This sequence comes from Chauna torquata, assembly GCA_013399475.1. Classification (NCBI taxonomy): domain Eukaryota; kingdom Metazoa; phylum Chordata; class Aves; order Anseriformes; family Anhimidae; genus Chauna; species Chauna torquata. The sequence continues at coordinate 13,893 of VXAL01002118.1, read as the reverse complement.
GCTGTACGTACAGACTGGGGGATGAGATGCTGGAGAGCAGCCCCACAGGAAGGGATCTGGGGGTTTTGGTTGACAGCAAGTTGAACATGAGCCAGCAGCATACCATGGCAGCCAGGAGGGCAAACCGTGCCCTGGGGTGCATCAGGCATGGCATTGCTAGTCAGTCGAGGGAAGTGATTGTCCAACTCTACCCTGTGCTGGTGCAGCCTCACCTCAAGTACTGTGTGCAGTTTTCGGCACCACAATATAAGGACATAAAGCTATTAGAGGGTGTCCAAAGGAGGGCTACAAAGATGGGGAAGGGTCTAGAGGGCAAGATGTATGAGGAGCAGCTGAGGTCACTTGGATTGTTCAGCCCAGAGAAGAGGAGATGAGGGGAGACCTCATGGCGGCTTGCAGCTTGCTCCCGAGGGGAGCGGAGGGGCAGGCGCTGATTTCTTCTCTCTGGTGACCAGTGACAGAACCCAAGGGTATGGCATGAAGCTGCAACAGGAGGGGTTCAGGCTAGATGTTAGGAAAAGGTTCTTCACTGAGAGGGTGGTCGGACACTGGAACAGGCTCCCCAGGGAAGTGGACACAGCACCAAGCCTTCTGGAGTTCAAGAAGTGTTTGGACAACAGTCTCAGACATGGTTTGATTTTTGTGTGATCCTGTGTGGAGACAGGAGGTGGACTCAATGGTCCTTGTAGGGCCCTTCCAACTCAGGATATTCTATGATTCTGTTATTCTACGAATTGAGTGCATGATATTAAGGCTTAAGATAAATAAAGTGGGAAGAAAAAGTAGGCAGAAAAAGTGAGAAACAGTTTCAACATGAGAGCTGAATTCCATTTCTCCAAACTAACAGTGTAAAGATAGATGGGCAACAATAGTGCAGTAGTCATATATCTTTTAACAGCTGTCATTCCACAAAATGCACCTCATATGTCATCAAAATATTTGTAAATTTTCCCTAAAATTATGCTATTAAACTTATATTTAGCCAGATTCCAATGCAATGCTCCACTGTAATAGACACATTGTCATTGATTGCGAAAATCTATTATTTTTCATTTTCATCAGTGGGTCAGCAAAAACCCTGCTGTGAAAGTTCCTGTGCTTACAAAGACAACGTTCAGCTGCTTTAATTTACATTGCTTGAGCATTGGTATGATATGCCAGCAGGAAAATTCCTTCTGGAAAAATATTTGGAGCCCCTGTTAGTGTAATTTTGACACCATAGAAGAAGTTCTCTTGTGTAGAAGAGTAATTACTGAAAGCTGAAAAATTTCATTGATATGCAAAAGTAAACACAAGCTCATGTAAATGGGAAAGGGACTTCAATTTCTTTTATTCAACATGTAATGCAGAATCAGATGCAATTTCCTTCCATCTCCCTTCTTGAAAAATACTGAGAGGTTGTAATCCTTGTGGTACTACAGTGAGACAGCAACTAATATTAGTAGAGTGGCTGGAGATGCCTGGGAAAGGGGAGAGCTATCTCCATGGGCCTTCCATAAAATTGCACACACGGTGATGTTTCAACAACATTCAGTGAAGCTCTCATAATAGGGTACAAAACATCAATGAAAGATGACTGCCAGATCCAAGTCAGTTTGTGAAAAAGAATTTTGGACAAGAGCAGAACTTTAAAGAGGAAGTGTGTGAGCTCAATACTGAAATTAAGTGGTAAATATGAAACTTCCCCAAACCCTTTTGCTGAGGAGAGGAACATGACGGATTTGTGTGCAGGAACATCTGAAATATAATTATTATCTTTTGAAATCATTCAGTTTCCAGATACTCCATTTTAGTTTCTGGGTCTGGTTTGCAAAGTAGTATTGTCTTCTAAGTAGCCCTAAGAAATTTTGACCCTTAGAATCACCTTGTAGACAAACCTACAAATGAATACTAAGCTGCTTTAGCAGATATGGTGAAAACTGTTTAAAGCATGTGTGAAATGTGTGAACATCTAACATTAAGAAGACTATGAGTTATGGGTATGTTTTTGATATAGAATTTTTTGTAGATGAACACTGCAAGCCCCGCTATATTGATTTATTCACATTCATCAGCACCTTTAGAAATAATTTTCACTTGCCATCCCAGGAGAAAAATCCATGTTACCATATCAAATCTAATCATTCTCCACAACCTCATAAGCAATTTATCCTTCAACAGAATCCCATTCCTCAATCTCTAAAGTCAATAACTACTTATAAACATGCCTAAGAATTTTGGGATTGAGTCCTTTTAGAAAATGACAGTATCATTGTGGGAAAAGAAGATGATTTAGTGCAAGAACACTATATTAAAAGAGATATAGGTTTGTTAACCTATTTTCAAATAGGAGATAAAGTAAATACTTTTGATTGAACAGTGCCCACTCTGTTCTTACAGAACACAATTCTTCTAGAAATATCTGAATGTCTTTACAAAGCACCAGTGACTGAAAAAAATACTATGCTAATTTCTTTTAAGAAGACTTTCGTCAAAAAGCAGGTTTCGTATATATACAGACTTGATTTCTGTTTATTAATGCTTTGATGTATTATCTAGAGGTAATGCAATAAGCAAACAAACAAACACAAACTTGTGATGTATACAGATTATTTACATAGTTTCATTAGTTTGTTCAAATATTTTACAGCGGAAATAAGCAAAAAAAGAAAAATAAAATTACCAGAAGTATATTCAGAATATTTGCAGTGTAGACTCAGATGAGAGAATTATAGAGAGAATATCTTGGTTTTAATAGATGTGTTGTCTTAAGTTATCGCCATCTTTGCTGAGAAATAGCTAAGCAGCAAAATGAGGGAGTTTTTCAGGAGATGCTATTTGCTCTTTCACAACGCTGAAGGAAAATACATTCAACCAAAAGGATTTTGTTCAAACTTTGTATGACAAACAGCTACTGGCAGATTCTCACATCCTGCTTTTAGAAGACCATCACTCCAAAAAAAAAAAAAAAAAAATGCTGCCTTTCACTTCTGTGGGAGTACTATATCGTTTTAATGTCTGCTCCAGAAGCTTTCCCACTAATTCTTATTTTGTTGCAAACTCTGAAGTTGTCCCTTGTGAAATATATTAATTATGGATAATTTGGACATCTATAAACGTAACATTTGACTCCTTTTTTTTTTTTCTTCCCCATAAACATTATATTTGCTTCTTCTCCTCCGCCCTACATCAGCCTTTTCTTCTCAATGGCTTTCCTAGACAGTTAACTCATATGTACCCTTGCTAAGCAAGAGGTTCATTAATTACCAACCACTTAAATAACAAGCTTTGTTTGATGTCTCAATTTAAAATCGTTTCTGCTTCTTTTTTCCATAAACAGGATTATGGTTCTTCATCGTAGTATTATAAAGGATGTAAATACAGGGTTTTATTCAATCATTTAATCATCTTAATTACAAGGTTTACCATAGCAAGATTAAAAATGAATGGAAGATTTCATCAAGATTTACATGTTTCCTTCAGAATTAATACTTTCAGCTGAGCTTTTTAAGGCTTTTATTCAAAGCTTTCAGTATCAGCTTAATAGAGAATGAAGATTCCAATTGTTAGAGTAGTGAGGATGTGCTGTACTCTGTGAGCCGAGAAAGCAGATGCATGTTCTGTCCTGCCTCAGAAGGACACTGCTATCTGGAAGCAGTATAAAACATCTGTACAGATATTAAATTGATTTTATTTTTGTATCTTTTTCTAGAGGGCAAATATGATCTTACCCAATTTGGAAACTGTTATAGGCTGCATCTTTTATGCCTCCCCTTCAGTGTTAAAAAATTGTATTTTTCATGTGAAAAGCTTCACAGAACATCATAGAATAATAAAATCACATAGGTTGGAAAAGACCTTCAAAATCAAGTCCAACCATCAACCATGCCCTACCGATTCACATCACTGAACCATGTCCCTTAGTGCCACATCCACACATCACTTTAATACCTCCAGGGATGGGGACCCCACCATTTCCCTAGGCAGCCCATTCCAATGCTTGATCACCCTCTCCATGAAGAAATTCTTCCTAATACCCAAGCTAAACCTCCCCTGGTGCAACCTGAGACCATTAAAGTGATTAATGCCGGTGCTATCAGTATCACAGTACTTCCACTGCATTTTCTGTAGATCAGTGTTTAGCAAGCTGCTAAAACAAAACACTTTATACCAAGATCAAGAAGATTTTGTCCAGTTATTCTATTTCTGACATAGCTGTTCTTGGCAGCATATTAATTGGAGAGGGTAACATTAGATAATGTTTTTTAACTTGTACTGAGTTCCTATTTGTGTGTACTTGGGAAATATACAGAAAACTACTTTGGAAGTATACACAAAGCAATCACTTCTCATTGTTCAGAGTCTGCAAAAGGAAACTGATGCTGCATTTGCATTAAAATTGGAGCTTTGGCCTGGAGCTCCACTGCAAATAGGAAACCAAGCCCACAGAATCACAGAGCCACAGAATGGTCAAGGTTGTAAGGGACTGCTGGAGGTTATCTGGTCCATTAACCCTGCACAAGCAGGGATGCCTAGAGCATGTTGCCCAGGACCATATCCAGATAACCTCTCTGGACAACCTGTGCCAGTGCTCCATAACCTGCACATTCTACTTGTTGAAATACATGAGATTTTTCTCAGCGCATCTCTCCAGCCTGTCAAGATCCCTCTGGATGGCTGTGTGGCGCTCTGCTGACTTAGACACTCCCCCCAGTTTCATGTCATCCATGAATTTATTGAGGGTGCACTCTACCCCATTGTCCAGATCATTAAGGAAGATGTTAAGCAGGACTGGACCCAGTATTGACCCCTGGGGTACTCCACTCATTACTGGCCTCAAGCTAGACCTTGTACCACCGACCACTACCATCTGGGTCTGGTTGTTCAGCCAGTTTTCAATCCACCTCACTCTCTGCTCATCCAGTCTGTACTTCAACAGCTTCTCTATGAGGATCTTATGGGAGACATTGTCACAGGTCTTGTTGAAGTCCAGGAAGATGATATCTACAGCTCCCCCCTCATCCATCAGGCTGGTGATTTCATTGTAGAAGCTTATCAGGTTGGTCAGGCATGACTTCCCCTTGGTGAATCCATGCTGACTACGACTGATGATTTTCTTCTCCTTCACGTGCCCGGAAATGGTTTCCAGGATTAGTTGTTCCATCAGCCACCCAGGGAATGGGGTGAGGCTGAATGGCCTGTTGCTCCCTGCTCCTCCTTCTTGCCCTTTTTGAAGATAGGAGTAACATTTGCTTTCCTCCAGTCTTTGGGCACTTCTCCCAGTTGCCACCATTGAGCAAAGGTGAGAGAGTGGCCTCGCAGTCATGTCGACCAGCTCCCTCAACACTTGCAGGTGTACTCCATCAAATCTAACTGAAGTCCAGTAGTTCTTTAGTCAGAACTCCCCAGCTTAGGCCTGTACTGCAAAAATGATACGTAGAAATAACAGGGCCGGTTCCAAATGACTTTATTCAGGTACAGAATTGTTAGGATTAGACTTCTGCAGGCAAATTAGTTATGATAACAAGCTTCTTATATATGGGCTAGACTGCCCTCAGTATGCTCAGTAGCTTGTTTACTGGCAGTTGGCTCAGATATCTGCATGCATGCCACATCAAATTCCATTTTGAAGGCATGCATACTTCTTATGGTTCTCTCAGTTTACTAAGCTCGCTTTTGTGAATGCAGTTCACATGTGTAACTTTCTGCATTTATACAGATGCCACAAGTTTATATTAAGGATGTGGATTCAGTCCCAGGATCCAGGCACTTAACAGTGGTATTTCAGTACACAACATTAGAGAACTTCAGTCTTTATGTTTATCTAGCCATTATCAATTTCTTTAAAATCATAGGAAGCCTGCATGAACTTAGATCACTGAACCTCCATCTCTCTAAGCAGCACTGCATGCTACTACATCATTCTAACCTGTCCCTTCAGGTGAGGTTTCTTCCTGACCATGACTTGTGATATCAGTATAGTTCTGTATATATTAAACAGTAAACTAACATCCTGTTTTATTCTATAATATGTTTTTTTTTAATCTGACATTTCAAATCAATTTAACATAGAAAGCTGTATAGTGTTTCCAGAAGAAACCAGTGTGTAGGTGAAACAGTCACATTTCTCCTTTCCTTTGAGAACAATGAATAGGTCTGCTTTACTGGTTCTTAATCAAAACACTGGCCGTTCACAGTCTTCTCAAAACAACATCTGGACAGGTCATTCATTGCTCATCAAGCCACTTCCATCATTTATCAGCAGTTCTGGCTATCAGGGGAGGTCCCACTTGACTGGCAGCTAGCAAATGTGACGCCCATCTACAAGAAGGGCCAGAAGGAGGATCCATGGAACTACAGGCCTGTCAGTCTGACTTAGGTGCCAGGGAAGCTCATGGAGCATATCATACTGAATGCTGTCACGCAGCGTGCTTACAGGGCAACGAGGTGATCAGGCGCATTTAGCATGGGTTTACAAAGGCCAAGTCCTGCTTGACAAACCTGATCTCCTTCTATGACAACTTGACACGTCCCTCTGTACTCAGCTGTGGTGAGGCCATCTTGAGTACTGTGTTCAGCTTTGGGCTCCTCACTACAAGAAGGACATCGGGGTGCTGGAGTATGTCCAAAGAAGGGCAACAAAGTTGGTGAAGGGTCTAGAGAACGAGTCTTTAGAGGAACGGCTGAGGGAGCTGGGGTTGTTTAGCCTGGAGAAAAGGAGTCTCAGGGGAGACCTTATCACTGTATACAATTACCTTAAAGAAGGCCATAGTGAGCTGGAGATTGGTCTCTTCTCCCAAGCGCCAATTGATAAGACAAGAGGAAATGGCCTCAAGTTATGCCAGGGGAGGTTTAGGTCAGATATTAGGAAAAATTTCTTTACTAAAAAGATTGTGAAATATTGGAATAGGCTGCCCAGGGAAGTAGTTGAGTTACCAACCCTGTAGGTCTTCAAAAAACATTTAGAGGCAGAGCTTAGTGACATGGTTTAATAGTGGACTTGGCAGTGCTAGGTTAAAGGTTGGACTGGATGATCTTAGAGGTCTTTTCCAGCCTAAAAGATTCTATGATTGTATGATTCTATGTTTCATCCAGCCATGACTCTCCTTTGAGCTAAGTAGCACGTATTCCCCAGTCAGCACCTTCTATTAACAATTTTTAAAGGCTGTATGTATGACACAGGTAATGGCAAATAGAACATTTCACTTTGACCATACGTAACTGCAGTCTCCTAACTACTTCTTGGGAAGAATGAACTGTCCAATGCCCTCATGCTTTTCCTTCCACTAGGAAAAGTGATATTAAGAGGAACACCGAGGTTTTTTGTTTGTTTTTCCTTAAGACATATCAATGTTAAAATGGAAGGTAAATCTGTGTCCTAGACTTAACAAATGGTTGGCCCATAGGAAGGGTATCTATATGAAGATGTAAGTGACACCCATCTTAACTCTGTTTCTCTCATAATTGCATGCCATAGTTTGTTCTTCATCCATTTTTATTCATTATGGGAACATGATGCTAAGTAACAGAAACAGGCCATAAGTAACAGTGTTAGAAAATGATTGGTAACTGTAAAGGACAGAAAAGTATAATAAACTTAATATGTCACATATACAAGAGAAGATGTCACAACTTCTTTATCATTCCTCACATGCCCATAACATATAAATTATTATAATGGAAATATAAAATATTTTAAAAGCATTCTTTCAAGAGCCACAACTACAACTGAATGAGTTGGCTATCACAAGTCAAAGGTTACCACCCTCTTAGGCTTTATTACATTTTTGTATTTATTTTACTTTAACTGAATGATAACTAAGCTTGAACTTTGGTTTTTGATAATGGGAGAAAAAAAAATGTTAGGAGACAGGTACACAGTCCTTTAAACTCTATATTCTTGTGCTAATTCTCTGTTAATGATCGTTCAACAGGGTCATCTCCTCTCTTCACCACATTTTATCCTGGAGGATTCATAAAGAATTTTTGTTTGTGCATCCTCTACTTTATCACTTTCCCTAAAATACTTCTGAAACTTTCTTGTCTAATAATACTAATTCCCACGTGCGTTATCATTGAAGCGAATGTCCATGGCCTCTGCCATATCTCAGTACAGCAATCTGTATTCTTTATCTGTGCAATTGATTGATGACTATGCCTGTAGTTTTCATTATGGAATGAACAAACACAATTAACTTCACCTTTTTTTCTTCTATGGTCTTTTCATTACTCAATACATGACCAGTAATTTTGCTGCTGACTTCCCTGGAGCACTTTATAATGTTTCCTTCTTCAATCTTGTTGAAGGCAATGCATGCATCTGAGGATATGAAATTTAAGAGTTTGGGAATTATAGAATTTTCAGTAGGGTAGCGTTGCAGCAAGCTATGTTTGCCAATGCGGAAATACTTGCAGTCTGTTGGCAATGTGTTGTTATTAGACTTTAATTACATTATAATGATCTGAATATGCACCAAATTCTAGGCAATTTCTGTGTAATAGTCATATGGATAAATAATTATCTATTTAAACTTTCTTTACATAGAAGTCTAGATTTTTCTTTTAAGAAATAATATGAAAATTAATAAATTAAAAGAAATGTGTTGCTGATCCAAATGCAGTAATTTATCTCACAGAACTTGTAGCTTGGTGTTTTTTCCAAATGTTACCACTATTGATATATCATTCTCACCCTCTTAAAAAGATTAATAATTCTTTAAAAAAATGTGCTAACTACACTAGAATCTGAAAGTTTAGTGGCCCAAGACCCACTGGATCACTAACGGGAGCTGTTCTACCACTCAGGGACTATGAAAATGTAGTGAGGGAAAGCTGGTTGACCTTGGCCAATTAACCCAGCACACAATGTTGGATGAAGGGGCAGCCCTGACAGGTTTCAGCTTAAGGGACATGTACTATAGCTTCACAGCCTCACTAGTGTCAACAAATATTACCCCAGCTGCCAGCTCAGGAGAATCAAAGTGAAAGAAGATACCAAGAGAAGAGGCAGGAAGCACAAGAGATTAATTAATTTAAAAAATGAATTATGTTGGCCTTCAGATTCATGCTTTATTGCCTTTCAGGCAACAGCCATATGTGGCTATTTGTCTAGAGGTTGACATATAATAATGAAAAGTTTCTGTACTGGGCAAACTCCTCTTCCCTGGAGACATGATGCTAGCCTGTTACTGAGATGTCCCAACAAATTAAACATAACTATCAGGAACTCCTTAGTCTAGTGATTAAACAAGACAGCATTACCCTGCCAGGTTTAACCGAAATGTATGTTCTTCGTGTCACAACCACGTTTCAGAAACTAGTAGTGTAAAAATGCCAATTAAAGCAGAAAAAAAAAAAATGTTGCAAAACATTTTTCTGTGGTACAGGTTATATAACTTCAAAAATAGCAGGAGCCCAACATTAATAATTTCAAGATTGGAATAACATAGAGCAGTTACAGTTAGAGTGGTATAGGGTTTTTGCAGATTTAACTGTCTCATAACGTCCTTTCTATTAGAATCCACTTCCTACTTAGTTCTGATGTTTTGCTAAACTGGTGGCAAGAGCAACACAATTTTACAAACCTGTCAGTTAAATATCAGAAGGTCTATTTTCTTTAAGATGGAAAATTCCTAATTAATCCCAATTACCTCTCCATATTACAGACAAGAATAGCAAGAAAGAATGCACATGTTAATCAATATAACTAAGGAGAAGAAGCCAGAAATACAATGCTGGTCAGATAGCTAAAACAAGAGAAAACATAAGAAGGAAGAAGACATGAGAAATTATTCATTTCTAAGGGTTTGTTGTCTAGCTTTTTCTCTCCATTACCACTGTGAGAAAATATTAAAGGAATAAAAAAGGATGAAAATAGTGGAGTTTTCAGAAAATGTAATTGTTTGCTGTTCCCAGTCTAGGCATGATTAACCGAATTCAGTGGTGATTCTAGTAGAGATGACTACTGGAGATGATAGGAGGTTGGTCTTGACTCTGAAGGAGTAAGTTCTGGACAGAACTAATCTGCATTGTATAAGATGTTATTAACAGGATTCTCTATATAATAACGTTAGCTATACCTTATTTTCTAAGCGTGATATGATAGGAAACTTACAATCATTTGAGGTAATGCAGTTCTTAATGAGACACATATTCATATATTTAATCAGTTCAGGAAGATTGTTCCAAATAAAAGAAATGATATGAAAACAATTCTATCTTGGATATCTGGTTTACATTTTTCATTTTCAAAGGTGAAACTAGAAATTGTTTAGAAATATATATCTGGATGTGTTTATGTTCTTTTTCCCTGCCCAATACAAATATAACTGAGGGCAACTATAACTTAACAGTAAGTGTGTCAAAGGCAATTCCTTGGACTTACCAAGGAGAAAATGACTGAATAGATATAAGCATTATGTCATGGCTTTCAGAATGAAATCTGAATGGTTTCAGCTAAACCCAAACCACTGTGCATCCTTACTTTCAACAAAAGATGTTTTCCAGAGCAGTAACAGTGGAATGGTGCCTTCTTTTTAATCACAATGAAATCTTTTCTGATGCCATCAGTTCTGATAATTTGCTTGTCCAGTTCCATTTCCTCTGTTCTCATGCTATGTTCCAACATTGTTAAAATCATTGTTGATGACTTAATTAGCCAGCTAATACACTTCCTGTTGTGTTGATGCTATTACCCTACAGCAGAGAATATGTAACTGGACATTTTGACTTCGTTTATTGGTTTATTGAAGCGTTACTTTTCATGGTATTTTCCGCATTTAATAATTAAGCAAGTTTTCCAGTGAAGACTGCAGGGATTAAAATTCAGGAAGAAGAAGAAAGATTGGAAAGAAGGATACAGACAATACCGATGAATGGTTAGTCTCAGTTTGGCCTTTCCTGCAGAACTACAAGGTCCTTTAGGATTTAGGATCAGTCAACCCAACTGTATGGCAAGATGAAAGGTTGTGAGAGAAAGCTGAAACACCAGGATCCTTCTTTTTGAGATCTTTCTATCAGTGTTGTTGGACAGTGGCCTGGCTTAAAAATTTTCTGCCTCAGTGCTGGTGCTAGGCAGGAGTCGACTGTCTACTTTGTCCATATCAGATAAAAGAAATCTGGGACCATGCTAAGGCAATGGATAGGCATAGCCTCAGGCTCATTTGTTTTGAAGGGCTTTTTTGACGGATGTTGTAAATGACCAGAAGTTGCATCCATCCATTTTCTATTTACTGAAGTCAAAAAAGGTCAGTGAGAAACACTTATATGTGCTTATGAAAATGATCCATGTAGACATGTGCTTAGAAAAATGACATACGTACTGTTCCCACTGGCCTCTCAGAAAGAGAGGTGGTGGCCTGTGAATCAATGTATGAATGCTACTTATTTGCATTTGTGCATGCTTCCTACTTTTAGACCCTGAGATACATATTGAATAAAATTCCTGGCAAGTCTGCTGGTGCAACTGAAAGAGTCAGGGATTTTACACATTTTTGTGACCAGAAAAATGACAAGGGTGAAACCACAGTAGTAAGAGATGAACCAGAATTGCTTAACTTTCCTGCTTAGTCGAGGTGCTCATCTGTAGATGAGCGCTGCTTAGTACCTCTGACTCACTCTGCTTTTCTCCTCTGATTTTGTGTAAGCCTGAATAGCTAAAGTAAATGTTCTGAAGCATTTTCCCATTCTAGTTGCCTGCTGTGCAGGCATCAGAAAACCTGTTTTAGGTGGCTGAATATAATTTAAAAACTGTAGCCATCAACTTTGAGAAGATATCTCAAAATTTTCAAAAGTGATCAGTTGTATATGCTTCAAATTTCATTTGCTCAGCTTATGAATCCTGAAATGAACATGTACGGGGTGTGGGGGGGATGATGTTAGGAAAAGGAAAAGGACTTTGAAAAACGTAACTGGTGTTCTGAAAGCTACACACATACTCAACACGGGAAGGAGCAGAATTGCCTGTTTACGTTACTTTAATAATGCTATCTCTATTAGAACCAGAGAGACAGAGAGAGAGAGAGAGAGAGGAGATTGGAAAATATCTTCTTTTCTCATGTGATATACATATATATACACATAATGTGATGCATCAGGTGTCACTTCGCTAATGGTAAGGAGATGAGAAGAAGAGATTATAATCATGGGACACTGCCCTAAAGTGGAAGTAAGACAACAGAAGGCTATGTATTATTTTTAAATAACAATTATGTGGCAAGTAGATGAATGGCAGCAGTTCACTGGGTTTACAGTAGTGTAGAACGATGTGCAGAGACTCAGCTGTGTGTTGTCTACATGTAACAACAGGTAAGAGTTACAGTCTCTACATTGTTAAATTTTAAATGGTTGATTGTTGCTGAGGTTATTTGTAGAGATTTATTTGTACAACACGGCTGAACAGTATTATTGGCATTCTAGCGCAGTTTGCTAATGTGATATGTATATTCCTCTTCATCTGCATGTTGATTTATTTTTTAATTGAGATGAAAAAAATGATCTATCACTGTCATTCTTAATACTTAAAAATTGTGTTTTGGGGACTACAAATTTGTTTTTATGTTATTCTCTGAAGCATATGTTCACATGTTCCATTGTGTTTAGAAAGATGTAACAAAGGACCAATTCCTTGCTAAATTTAAACCTAGAAAATATGCCAGGAAGAAGCTGAGCATTTGACCTTCAACATCTGAATCATTATGTGATTTCTACCACTAATTTTTTTCAACATTTGAAAATCAAATTCAGAGGCAGGATGTGAGGGTAGTTACTCATCTCCAGTTTCACCTGCTAAGCTCCTAAGGATTAGCTGACTATAACTTTTTTATTTTGTTGTGGTGATTTTTATAGATGTGACAAAGCTGGTGAGGAGAGGAAATAACATTAAAAATTATGTATTAGCGGAGATTTCACTTTAACTATGGACTGATTCATGACTGCTGGGAAGTTACTTCCTTTCATCTTCTTCAATTTTCTCATATAAAAAATGATGATAATTTTACTGTCCTTGACAGTAACATTAGGGGTCTAGGTGGTACTGCTTGAGCAGGGGAGTTGGACGAGATGACCTCTAGAAGTCCATTCCAGGCTAAACCATTTAGTGAATCTGTGATTCTGTGAAACTCAAATTTCAGAGAAAGATTAGAGTGCAAGAGTGGTGTAAAGTGTGAAAGAGAAAAAAGGAGGGGAAACAATATTACTTTAAACTCCGTTGCACATTTTGCCAGAGAAAATAGTTGGTTTTGATATAAATATTCTATAGAATGATGTGTTTTCCTGAGCATTAAACAATTTCCTCAGAATTTTCCAGTGCCACACTTTTCATATGAGGACAATAGTTAGTCATTGGTTACTGACTTTAGCACAGGAATTTGGAACAACTTGTGAATTCTTGTTCATTTGAATTATTAAGAACTTATCAATGTATGTTGCTGTGTATTCAACACACTTCNGCATTGGTTTGTTTTTAGCCATTAACATGTTCAGCAGTAAAAGACCAAGGATCCCAGAACAGGATCAGAACTGTTCCTTTTGATCAGGTTTTACAGTCAGTTCTTAATCTTTTCAATGCACAACATTTTAATTTGAGAGTTCTTCCAATTCTTTTTATATAAAGTGTACTTTTTGAAACATGAGTTCTAGATATATTACAGAAACTTTGTTGTCTTTGTCCATGGAAAGAACAATAAATATAAACCATGTTAGTTTGACTAGATTTATTTTCCTCCAATGCTGCTAATTATATCTCACTTTAAATTTTATATTAATCAAGTCTAATATCAGTCGTTCAANCACTAGTATTGATTAAAAGAGCTTCATTTCTAATTCTTAAATTCTGAATTTAAGTTCTTTGTTACCACTTATTTAGGCTGTTTAACTTTATTGCTTTTTACCATCCACTTTTTTTCTTCTTTTTTC
>VXAL01002117.1:0-27041 GCA_013399475.1 Chauna torquata | reverse complement strand
CCTTGTGATTCTGTGATTCTGCTGCACTGTGCCACAGTGAAAATGTCAACTTTATGTATAAATAGGTAGGGCTCAGATCTCATTTCTTTGCAGGATTCTAAACTCTTATTTTGTCTCTGTGACAGTAACACACTTCTTAAGAGAGAGAATAGATTTTACTGACGCAAAAATAGAGAAATATTGATTTCTACTTGCTCTTACATATAATCTTATTTGCAGAAGGAAAGTGACACAGTTTTTCATCATAGTGCTGCCAGTCCCAATTTCTGCGTTAGGTTCCTCAGTTTTCCACAAGTTGGCAATGAAATTTTGAGGGGAGAAGGAAGGGGAGGACAGATCAAGATTGTCAATGGACCAGTGCATTTAACAAATTCTTTACCGGCAGCATTTCTGGCCTATTTTCCTTGTGGAGGTCAATACAGATGAGTTGGCAAGGTCTGCAGAAGAAGATAAATGGGATGTACTAGACTATGCAACTTCACGGTAGCTCAGTGTTTCTTATTTCACACCAATTCTTCTTTGTTCAATGGCTGCAATTTGTTAGTGATAATTTTGATGAATATTTATCCCTCTTTTTCTGGTCAGTGTACAATAAACTGGAGAAAAGGTGGTGTCCTTACTAGCAGGTCTGGAGTCTTATATCTGTATGTCAAATCTTCTTTTATTGTTCTTGAGAGCAACAAGTTTCCCTAAGAGGGTACAAAAATATATCATTGGGAGACATATTTTATATATTAATTACAGGATTATTATTATTATTATTATTATTTGTGAATATAGGAAGTTCTTTATTGAAGCTTGTTTTAGGACTTTCTCTGAGCTTCAGCCCAGGCAGTCTATGGAAGATTATATTTAATCAATGAAGGAGAAGCTGGGAATACATCCAGGGCTGGTGGATATCTACCACCTTCGGAAGAAAGTCATATAAGTTGCTCGCTTTGGCAGCAATATATACTTTCCCAACAAGCTTAACTGAAGACATGTAACTTCTACTGACTGAAAAACTTTATAAATACTTTAACTTCTAAGAGTAATGAAGCATCTCAATGTGCTTTGCAGAATTTTTCCTCTCTGAATTGCACACAAACTGTAGCCAAATTTCTCAAATTTTAGTATGATAATCTTTAAATGAGCCTTTCTGCTAGAGACTTTACAGAATGAAACATTTGTATAACATCATTGAATTATACTATGAACATTCAAAAATCGTTACTTTTTTTTCTCTTAACCTTTAGGTCAGTTATTCAATGTATTTAATTCTTGAATGTTCCTCAATGATTGTTGCCATAACGTGGTATTACAATTCATTTATTTTACTTGCTATTAATATGAAGTGGTTTGGGTTATATCAATGCGTTGCTTCCCTCCTTTCTAGTCTGATGTATGTGAGATAACTTAATTATCTACAAAAATTCTTTTCAAGTTAGTGAAGCAGTCAGAAGTCCATTTTACAGGTTAAACTGTTGGGAAAGAAAAAAAAAAGGAAAAAAAGGAAGAAAAAAAACCCCCTCTCATTATATGCTAAGCCATTGTCATATACTGTAAGAAAAATGCATAGCTATTGAAAAATGTCCCACAATTTTCTATTTTTTAAAAAATAAAATAGCTTCTATAGATCTTTGTCACCTTCTTGTTTACAATTATTTAAAAAATATCTCTGATAAGTTCAGTGAAAGAGAATATTAAGCAACAGATTCAGAAAGTTTAAAAAATCAATTTATAGACACCTCTATTTGCACTGCAAACTTGAATCTGAGGTAACTGCTGGCAGTAATGAAAGGCAAATACTCTCTGCTATCGATGTTCCTAACCTGAACAGCTACGACTTAAGAGTTCGTGGAAATGATCAAATGAGTTATAAGGGAAAATGAATATGTTTAAATATGACTCTCTAGAGCTATCAAGAGGATTGCAATAAGAATAATTACAAACCCTAAAGTATTGTTTTTACATTTGTAAGATTTTTTTCTGGTATTCTCTCTGATCTAATTTGTTTCTATTTTCATTAGAAGGGTATTATGTGTCTAGTGTGTCTTCCTTTCTTTCTTTCTTTTTTTTTTTCCCTTCATTCGGTTTGAAAATTCAATTTTAGCAGAATTTGTCTTAGAGGATTTTGCCATTTTGGGAATTGAACAGTTAATGTATAGAAGCATCAACTCTTCCCTCTACCTGACTTCCAACTTGGAACGTGTCTACACCATACAATGTCTTAGGATCTGACTGAGCTAGCTTGCACAATGGACATGTACTATCCAAATTGTTAGTTCTGTCCAGCTTAGTTAAACTTGCTTACAGAAGGAGGATATTATCACTAATGGCATTTATTTGTTAAGCAAAGTATTCACAAAAACTGAACAAAGAACATATTTTTCCAAATATTAGGTTTCACTACCCATTGCTTATCTTCCAAAACAGAATACTTTCTCCTACTGGAATGTAAATTTCTAGAAGTGATTCACGAAGTGTACGGGTAGATCAAAATACCAGAGTTCTAAATATAACTGTATGAAGACCGCGTCTATAAATGACACATTTCAAAATCCAGTGAAATTCGTTTGTCTTTGGCTAGCCCATATTAATAATGGTTTCTCCACTACTTAAAACTACATGAAAGAATAAAAAGAATCAAGAATAAAAGCATTTCCAATGAAAATACACAAGTGTAAAATTTCTATAATTGATTATATGGGATTGATACCCTCTTTGTTATAAAAGCTAAAATGTGAGTTATGTAAGAAAAGATTTATGTTTATTCTTTCTCAGCTGTAGCTGACTTGAACATGCTCTATTCATTTGAAGTCACCTGTCAAAGGAAGCTAGAGCACATTCAATTTATAAAGAAAGATTTCCTTCTCAGGCATTTAAAAACTAAAACAGTTCAAATGCTTGAAAGTCTCTTTTTTTATGAATAGAAGATTTTAAAAGAAATCTGGATCATGTCCAGATATTTTCTAAAAATTCTGACATTTCTCTATAGAAAAATTCATTCAGAAAGAACTATGGAAGTCCTTTCTGGCATTGGTTGCAGGATTTAATAAAAAGACAAGATCAAAACCACCACAATTTGATGCAATATCTGTATGTAGTGTTTTTCAACAATACATTTATTCTGCAGTACCATAAACACTCTTTTTTATATCTAAAAACCTGAAACTTTTTAAAATCTATAAAAATCTCAAAGAAATGATGTGTACAACCACCATCCCAATTTACATTTAAAAAGACATGTGCACTGCATTGAAAAAAAAATAGCTTTTCAGGGGATGTCAAGATCTATACAAAAATTGAATTGAAGATATTGCTGTGTTGAATGCCCCGAGCAAAAATAACGGGGACATTGAAACCATATTGTATCTTGTGATTTAACACTATTCGTCTTAGCTATGCTGTAACTTTTTCTTGACAAACAAAAGAAAAGAATAATGAGATAAATTCCTCCTGGAGTCTTTGTCAGTGTTGATTTTATTCACAAAGAGTGGTCAGCACCTTTGTAGCACCAGAAGAGACCCAGGCAAATGTTCAGCACGGTAGAAAAACAGCATTTCTGTTGTTCAGNTTTTATTTTTTATTTTCAGCCAGCACTCTACCTCAAAATCTTGTTTGAAGTCTGTGTGGACAGTGTTTTTCAGGCATTTTAGTTGCCTTCAGTCAGCTTACTTAGCTTCTGTACAGCCTGAGTAATGGTATGTATTTGGGATAGTACCCATTTTTTAGATATCCCACTTCAAATGAGTCTTTTTTTAAAAAAAAAAAAAATTCTTACAGTTTACCATTTCTTCTATTTGAACAATGTGAAATAAAAACATTTTCATTTGTATGATTTTTATTTCATGCACAAAAATATGATCTATGTACTGTTATTGTCATCTGAAACTCACCAAGAAGTGTATTTCAATTTAAAAGGATTAATCAGTAGAATGACTATGCATACAGCTGGTGTATTTTGAACTGGAATTAAAGAAAAAATCAAAGTATGCTCATACACAAACGTGGCCTCAGTGTCCATCCAGAGGGTGGATGAACTTAAACAGTCCCTGCAGTGTTTGGTTGCTGTGGAAATGATATAATTAATTTTGAAGAGCTTAACTGAACTGAATGATCTGTTAGTAAGATCAGAGCCACATATTTGTCATAAAGTTTATAATCCTATGGTTGACTGAGTTTGAAATTTTTCTGTTTGCCTTTTCTAAGGTGAATTTCCAACACAAATGTCTACAGAGATAATCTCTAATTTATCCTCAGTGTGTTCACTGGATCTCCTTTCCTTTCTTCAGAGTGGGCCAACTTCACCAGGGCTGCAGACAATTCAGCCCACCCAAACTATAATATGGTTGTTTAGCTACTTCTCCAGGAGGGACAAAATGTGAATCCGAACACTTTAATCTTGAGAAGAAAAATTAACACCCATTTCTTGAGTGAGATTGGGGGTTCATCATATGAACCTGGGCACAGTCTCACAGTTGCAATGTATTTTAGGAAGAAACTCTTCTTCAAGTGTCCGGGACTATCAGTACTTACCTATTCCATACACATGAGTTAAGTTTAGAATAGTGTCCCTTCACTGTGTCCCCTCTCCAAACAGAACAAAATCCAACAAATGAAAATGTCAAATTAAATGTTTTTCTGTCAAGAATTTTCAAATTATGTTTGGATTTACCTAGGTAAATTTGTGTTAGATGGCAGATGAACTAAAGTTTTTGGGGTGCAATTCTAAAGAGAAGTGAGAAACATTCATCAAAGTCTTATTTTAGTTTTCTTCCAGTTGGGATCTGTGGTTTGCCTATGAAAATTCTTACTTTAATTCTGAACTATCTGTATCACATTAAATGTAAAACATTGAGCTGTTCTGGAAAAACAAACAAACAAACAAACAAACAAACAAAAACTTGAATAAAATCCTGTTTAATTAAATTAATGCTATTCTGCAGGTTCTGAAACAAATTTCAATATCTATCACAGAAAGGTCTCTCTGAAGAAGTATCATAATATGATTCATACTCAACAGAATCACTTGACTGATCTGAATGTTCTCAAGCAGCCCATTTATTTAAACAACTTGAAGCTTCCTTTGTTTATTAGCTGATAATAAACTCTCGAGCTATGTGAGCTCCACAGTGCTAGTAAGCTTTGACTATGGCTAACAAAATGTAGTCCCATTTTTGGATATTACTCTACCCTTCTGATTCTCTTTCAGACCAAAGAGAAGGTAAAATAATTTGCATGAAACAAGAGTGCGACGCAAGTTCACCATGAGAATTTGAATAGCAAAAGGCTGGATATGCCTGTAATAAAATGTATATAATAAAACATATATAATAAACTATCTTTCATCCTGTTGACTTGTAGGACAGCAAAACTATGTTTTAATTCTTTGCTGTAGGCACCAGGACAGAACTTGTCTTCATACATTTCTGCTACCGGACACATGGACAAAATGCACAGTGGCCTATATGTCACATGAAAGCATGCTTGTGATTTTTGGTTATTTATTCAGTAGGGAGGACGGACAAAGGATGCATTCAGAGAAGAGATTGCTCTGTGAGAGGAATGGAAGGAACTTAAAGGTTTCCCTATGCACAAGACTGCTCAGCACTCCAGGGTAGAGCTTATTTCACCCAATCATAACCATCTGTAACATAGATGTGGATGCTAACATAGTCGTGTTGCTTCTCTTTTCAGTCAACAGAGCAAAACAGAGAATTGTTCAGCAAAATCTGATGTGTTTTAAATTCCTACCTAGTAGTAAGAAAGCTTCTTAAATGTTAATACAAGACTCTAGATGAGTAGATTTTGACATCTGCTCAATCCTTATTTTATTATAATGAAGGTCTCTATTGTGTGATCTGACTGCATATATTTGAGAAGTTACTGAATTTTATCCAGTTAGGTCTGTCCTAAGACTCATAATTACTGAGTAAAACATAACATGCCTAAAGCTGTGTGACTGTAACTTAATCGTATACACATACGATTGTCACTTAACTGGCAATGTTTATTTTATTTCTGGAACAACTTTATCTACAGATATTGATTGAAATTTAGCACAGAATAGTCTGTAAGTTTGAGGTTTGAGTATATTTGTATGATATAGAACTTGGTTTCATGTCCTCCATATTTCAAGAGAGTAAAGTAACTACTAACAATATAGAATTAGCTGGTTACTGAATTTACAATTGTTTTGTGAGTCAAATTTTCTTTATTTATTTTGTCCCTCCAGGAAAAAATAAAATAAAATCTTGATTCTTTACTTGTTAAATGAGTAACAAACCAAAATCAATCATTGGAGCCATCCTCATCAGAAAAAGACAGAAAATGAAGAATTTATGACTCCCTGGGTTTGCTCCACCTGGGTTTTGTTTCTTACAATTTATGTCCTTAACTTTTAAATCTGGGTATCCTGGTCTTTGGTTTCAATCTTGTAACCATTTTTTGTACTAGGAAGACAATCATTTAAACAATTTTTCACTCTCTCCATGATCAAATTAGTAACTACAAACTACCTTATTTAACATAAGATTTTGGTTTGGAAGTGGATGATAGTTCTCTGCTTTGGGGATGGGGCAGGGAAATTTGAATTTATTTTAAAGCATAAAGCATCAAATACAGAATGTTTTGTATCCATGAAGGAGTGAATTTCATTGCTCTGAGTACGTCTTCTGTGTCAAGCGACTGTACCAATCTCCCACTGCAGATTTTATATTTGTCAGAATGACATGTGCATTTATAAACATTTAACCTTCAAAAGATATCTACATAATCTCAGAATAAAGCAGATTTTTCTGGATATGTTTGAAGATAAGGATTAGCATAAGACTGACCAACTTCTATGTGGATGGGCCATATCCTTAGTGCAGAGTTTTGCCTTTAGCATTTTCCAACTCAGTGAAAACCTTGATTTCTCTGATTTTCAAATCTCTTGATTCCAGTTAAGATTAAAAACAAAAATGAAAAATGAGAATTTTTTGAAACAGCAGGGAAGCCATGAGGTGCTGAAAATGAGCAACCCAACCTACAGGGAGGAATGCAGGGAGGTTCCGCAGGAATGTTACTGAACCGACCTTGGAGGGTAAAAAACAGGGACTAAGGCACTGTTGCAATTTGCAAAATCAGCTCCTCCAGTATGGGAAGAAAGCAGCAGAAGAAACTAAGTACCAATATCAGAATGCTTTGCATCACGCGTACTGGGCAATGCAAACCCAATCAGCGTAGTAGAATTAGCGCGTGCTGGCCGCATGCACCGGCCGTGCCACCAATTACAGCGCTGCTTCCGCATGCTACGAAAAGTATAAGAATGTCGCTATTTGGGTAATAAAATGAGCATGATTTAACCACATTGATGTATGTCATGACTTCGGCCATCTAATCCGATGACAGAAAAACAACAACAACGGAAAAATAATGGCAAGACTTACAGTAGAAAACAAAATAATGACACTAAGGTTTAGCCTCCTAATCATTTCACACTTTGCTGTTACAAGGTTACTTTTAATTCTGTGTTTTTCTAGTTACATGGTAATATTTCAAATTTTATAAAAGCTTCTGTTTTACTATTCTGCTTGCACATAAAACATACTTAGTGTTTTATACATTCCCCTTCTTTGGATTATAAAATGTGTGTTGCCATACACTAAACATTATTTTCTCTGGCTTGCCAAATATAATAAAAATGGACCTTGTATTTCATTACATTGATGAAGAAAAAAACCATCATACTTTTGACTCAAGCATTTACCTGTGGAGAATTCAAATCTTTTCATCACTCTACAGCTCTATTTCACAATTCTTTCTAGGCTTGTTTGGCAATTCTTTTGTTTTCCAGTATAAATATTAACTTCAAGCTTTTCTTCTATAATCTATTTCAATTTGCAAGATTTACTGTGGAGAACAAACTAGAAACACTGGCTACATCCAGACTAAAAGAAGAAAGTCTATTCTTTTGGCAAAACATGGATATCTGAATGCTGTCAGTGTGTATATATGGGAAGGCAAATTGTAGTGAAAGATGATACCTCATATTAAACTTACTGCCACAAAATAAATAATTAAACAATTTTGTAGCATACATCCTCTGTCAACCCATTTTGATTTAGTATAAAGGTTATTGTAGTTGATATTGCAAATACATACACTGCCAAAAGTATACACATTGCATTTCATACTTACCCAAAACACATGCTGAGTCAAAACAGGTTACAGCATTATAGTATTCCTGCTCTTTTAACAGTTAGAAGGGAAAGTATTCAGCAGTTCGTAAGAAACACACTTTGTAAGAGCCATAAGAATGTGTAAAGTAAGAGACATATTGAAGTGAGGAAAAAAGAGATTTTTTAAAAATTATTTTAAAAAATAACTGCAGAGATAGAGGTTAAGTTTTATCTTCAGATGATGCTATTAACCATCTGCCCTGCTTTCAGCAGAATATCTTATAATGTAGTCTTAATGCAGAATAACTTTTTAGGAACCATTTTGCTTCACTTTTTGTCTTACCAGTAAAATGAATTCATCTAGGAATTCCATTTTTTGTTGGTAGAGCAAGTTCACTAACTTTTAACATCTTTAGTAGCACTGAAATTTAGTGGCCTAAGTGGGTCAATTCTAATCAACACTAGAATTTTCTGACTGCCAAACCTCATTTTAGCGGGACCACTTCCAAGCCAGCTGCTACCATGGAATGCCGGTATCCAGTGTAAGACAGGGTATCCTTTTTTTTTTTTTTTTTCCCCCTAGAATAATGAGGTTGTAGTTGAGCTGCTAGATCTCCACAATAAAACTAATAGATGTTGTTAAACCAATTTTTTCTAAAGCTTTGTTAAATGAATGCTAACTCACTCTGGTAACCTATATATGGTTATTCTGATAATAAATGCAATATATCCTAGAAATTCATAACCATGCACCATTTAACCACTAGCAATGAGAGATATAAGTTTATTTCATAGTTCTGTAAATAAATGCCAGCAAAATACCTTTATTAACTTATAGCATTTATAGCACTTGTTGGAAGGAACATCTGAGAGAAGACTAAAATTATCAGTATGATGTCCACTTTTCATTTACTTTTGGAAGGAAACAAAAAACATGAGAATGTAGGCACTTCAGTGAATCTATTATAAATGCTGAGAATAAGCATTGAGAGTCTTTATTTACTTAACTGAGTTTAGGAACAGGATATGGTAGTTTTATCACTGACTATACTTAAGAGTTTGTTTTTGTGTGTGTATTCAATTGTTTATGGTAAAGCTAAGTATGTATGGGACTATATATATAAAAATGGGAAAACAAAGTCATATTTGAGGCTACCAATTTATTGGCTCAAAGTACCTGGAATAAAGAACTTTGGTACAGTATTTTAACCATGAAGTTGTACTATCCTTTACAGCTAGAATGAATATTTAACCGAAATACTGTTTATCTTGGTGAAACATTAAATCATAGCATTGCTCAATGATTTAAGATAAATATCTCAACAGCACATATTCCATAAAAGTCATGATTTTTTTTTTTTTAAACAGAAAATATTGTGTACAGGCATATTATAATTACCACATGTATTTAACAATACTTCTTTTGTCACACAACTGGTCACCAGAGTACTGCTTGTTAATATTGCAAGGAAATTAGTTTCTATTCCCTATATCAAGGATAAAAGTACTTCTCTTTAAAGTAGCTGCTCAATTATCCTGTCATTATGAAAAATTCTAGTCTATAATTTTAAATACAAAAAGAATATTCATCTAAAATGGCTGCCCCGTGCGAATAGCAGCTTCTGCTATTTTGAGACTGCAAAATGTTTCCTGATCTACTTCATCAAAACTAACTTTAAAAAAAAATACACTTTTAGCTGTTGCTGTTCTTTTGGATAGACCTGTGGCATGGACAAACAGCAAAGCCAAATATGTGGATACAAATTAAATATTTAGAAATATCTTTTATTAGGATTTTATCTTATTGTAGCCTTAGTGTAGAGTTACAAAGTGAAAGGACTGTCCATTAAATATGGCAGAAAGAGTTAACTTCCAGTTTGTACCAGCGGAGATTGAATTCTCTGGGAAAATAAGGCAGTCCTGAGTGACACCTGCCCCCTGTTAACACTAGGCCCTTAAAAAATGGCTTATTTAACTGAAAGAAAAAGCTAAATATGCTGACACATCAATGTGGAATGGCTAATGGTAGGGAAAACGGTTAGACTTTAGATTATGTACATTTTTCTTCTTTGTTCTGCTTAAGTCTATTAATTTCAAAGCTATTTTGAAGATATTCCTATAAGCTTTTTCTGTAATTTATGCATGAGCAATTATCTGGAAGACTTCTGTGGACTGATCACTAGCAAGAATGTTTTTCTAAGCATAGACTGTCCGGCTATTTTTCAAAGATTTTTCTTTTAGTTCAGCAAATCAGGAACTACTGATTTTTAAGTACCAACAGCACTTAAAACTAAGCAAGCACACAGTGTTACCTGAGTCTGAAAATGCAACGTGCTGTGTAAAGTTCACAAGTGCGTCCTGCTGAACTGTGAAAGCCTCTGAATTAACTTGAAAGTGTCCTACTGTTGCAAAACTGTTCCTGCTGGTACAACTGCTTGTGTTTCTGAGGTATACACCTGCTTTGCTTAGCTCGTTTCCTTGCAAGAAAGCGTTTTTGGGTTGTATTTAGTGGAAGCAGCTGAACAAAAGGCAGAGCAATCTGAAGTCAGGGTTGCCTTTACAAGAGCAGGAGTAAAAGAAATCATATTTTATATCTCTCCAGTTTATGCTGCTGAGGAATGGTTGGAAATCTCTCAGCTTTCAGTCCAGTTTGGGTTAGAGCATAGGAGTCATGGATCATCAGTGAAGAAACTGATTAGCAGATGTAAATTTATCTACTGCAAGGAGCCTGGCACTTTGTGGCTTGAAGGAGTTTGGCCATGCTTTAGGGTAAGATGAGCTCTTCCTCAGAAAAATATCTTCAGATTCAATCTTTTCACCATTGGGTAAGAGTGTTATGAATCTGGTAACTGGTATTTTACAGAGGGGTATTCTGTGCGTAATCTATAATACTGAGACATTCATATCTTCAATGGGAGAGGATGGCTCTCAGGCTGTGTGTGAGAGCTTAGCTCTGGTGACTTGCACAGGTGCTCCATGCAGGATACTCTGCCATTGTGAGGAGGAGCCTGGTCTCTGTGCAGAAGGCTGTATAGCATGAGGATCACTAAGGAAATGGTGACTGCAGCATCAAGCCAGTGGCTTTTAGCTTTCTGTCTTTTGAATTGCTCCTGCCAATACTGAGGTTCTGTTCATTTACCATTTAACAGAGGTTGTTGTGAAAAAAATGAGGATCTTTCTGAATTTCTACATTATATATCCACCTGGATGAATAAAATAAAGAAAGAAAAGGTTGTAAAGGTGGGCCAGAGATGACTGTGAGGCCTAGACTACAGTACTTGCTGTATGAAGGTAGCCCCAGTTAATAAGTCACACAGCCCTGGTGACTGGGAAAGCTTTCTAGCAGATACATCTGGCCAGGCAGGTGCACCAGGAAGCAAGCTTGATTTCCAAGATCCATTTCTCTGTCTCTCAGGGACAGGCTACACCAATTCACTCATCATGCTTTTAAACTTGAAGTAAATTAGGAAATATGAATAGACAAGCTACTGTATTCCAGGTCAATGAGTAGCTGTATCACAGTGTTTGCTCATTTTATGAACTTTGGTTTGGACTGTGTGAAATGCCACAATGGGAGCAGAGGCTGCCCCTTTCTCCATTTCAACTGATCTCTACTATGCTGAGAAAGCATCTGAGCTCAGTCCTGCTTTACTTCTGGGACAGAGGGTCACCACCTTCGGAGATGACTCTGCCTTCATAAACTGAAATACTAATTTGTCAGTCTTTGGGGTTGACAGAGGATGTATCTGCTCACAACAGTTGCTGCATATGGACCAGAAAGATGAGACTTTTTTTCTGGGAGCATTTTAACTTACAGAAAAGTATTAAAATTTATTATTTAAATGTTATTACATCTAGTCTATATAAAGCCATAGACACTGATTTTTGTGAATTTACAGTGACTTCAAAATTTGACTTATAGCTGCCTCTGATATCAGTAAATTGTACCTTGTGATGCAACTCCCTGAGAGATGTTAATTTCTAAATGTTTTAAAAATAAGATCCACCAGAAAGGAAACTCTCCACTGGTTGCAGGAAGCAAATAAATTCCTTGAGAGATATAACTTTGTGAGGTTTATCAAATACAGGTTAATATTAATTTGAACAAAATACAGAAGAAATTCAGTTAATTTTTTTTCCAAGCAAACGACATCTTCCCATAGATGCTCTATCTCTATCCTGCACTGCCAGCTGGAGAGCTTGGGGAGCTGGTGAAATCTTTGCAGCTTTGCTGTCCTGTCTTCTCCATCCTTGCAAAGAACAAGAGCTGCAGCATCTTCCTGGCTATCTCAGCTTTATGAGTCACCCCAAAATAAATCACCTTCTGTGCTAGGTTGCACTGACGCCAGCCGGTGCTTCCCTCGCTGTTCAGCCTGTGACCACACCTGGCACGCATTGGATATTTTCAGCCCCACACTGAGCTGGCTGCCATTGCGGCTGGTAGCACCCATTCCTGCCTTGCCTGCAGTCCCCAGAGGGGTCTGGCACTCCTCTGCCAGTGGCGAGCTTGATGGCACTGACTGTGCTGACAGAATACCTTTCTGTCCAAGTATGGAAGAGAAAATAAAATTTTAAAGAGACTCAGCTATGGAGAAACAGGAAGGAAAAAGTGTAAAGATGTGCTTTTAATGTTTTTGTTGCAGAAGAAAATACATGTTTTGAATGTGTTGAAGGCAAAATAGTTATATTACCTACTATAGAAGTGAATTTTGGAATAAAATTTAAGGGATCATAGATTAAATGTGTATGTAAAGATTAGTGAACTCGGTGTCTACAGCTTTAAGTTTTCTAAATATTGAGACTTTTGTGTCCTGCAAAGTGGTTAGCACATTTTGAACTTCAGAGTTGACAAGGAGTTGATACTTCCTCCATCATTCAGAAAGTTTTCAGTTAGAAAGATTTTCTGTTATTTGATGTGTACAACCTTATTTCATCTTAGAGTACTGGTTTCAATGAGTCTTCATGGTAGAATGAATTACTTCTTATTATGGTGCCTTCCACAAAGTCACAGATATTTCTCTCCTAAAGATAATCTTAGCTTAATTACCTCCATGAAATGGAGAGCACTATTGCAATTTAAAGAATAAAAAAAAAAATTAAAAAAAAAAGGTAGCCTCCAGAGTATATTCCCTTTCTTCTCTTCAAAAGCAAGTGTGTCAATCACATGTATGTTGCATCAGTGGAACCTGGTTCATACTTGGGCTTTTAAAGCTTCCATGAAATAGCCAACTACAGTCTCCTCAGAGATGTTAGATAGCTTTCCTCTGTTTCTTCCAGAATGGGTAGTTTAAATTTATCAGTGTGCTAGTTAATGGGCTAATTTCAAGAGGAGAACTCAGGATACACTTCTGTTTTTGGACAGGTATACTCTTCTCTGGGTAAAGAGCTGGCTGGAGGGCCGTGCCCAGCGGGTTGTGGTTAATGGATTTAGGTCCAGCTGGTGTCCCGTTATGAGTGGTGTCCCCCAGGGGTCAGTACTGGGGCCTATCTTGTTTAATATCTTTATTGATGACCTAGATGAGGGGATTGAGTGCACCCTCAGTAAGTTTGCAGATGACACCAAGTTGGGAGGTAGTGTCGATCTGCCTGAGGGTCAGATGGCCCTTCAGAGGGATCTGGATAGGCTGGACTGCTGGGCTGAGACGAATGGGATGAGGTTTAACAAGGCCAAGTGCCGGGTCCTGCACTTTGGCCACAATAACCCCATGCAACGCTATAGGCTTGGGGCTGAGTGGCTAGAAGACAGCGATGAGGAGAGGGACCTGGGAGTGTTGATCGATGCAAGGCTGAACATGAGCCGGCAGTGTGCTCAGGTGGCCAAGAAGGCCAATGGCATCCTGGCCTGTATTAGAAACAGTGTGGCCAGCAGGAGCAGGGAGGTGATCATCCCCCTGTACTCAGCTTTGGTGAGGCCGCACCTCGAGTACTGTGTTCAGTTTTGGGCCCCTCACTACAAGAAAGACATCGACGCCCTGGAACGTGTCCAGAGAAGGGCAACGAAACTGGTGAGGGGTATGGAACACAAGCCTTATGAGGAGCGGCTGAGGGAGCTGGGATTGTTTAGTCTGGAGAAGAGGAGGCTCAGGGGAGACCTCATCGCATTCTACAACTTCCTGAAGGGAGGTTGTGATGAGGAGGGGATCGGCCTCTTCTTCCACATAACTAATGATAGGACTCGAGGTAACGGCCGCAAGTTGTGCCTGGGGAGATTTAGATTAGATATCAGGAAAAACTTTTTCTCTCAGAAAGTGGTCAGGCACTGGAAAGGCCTGACCAGGGAGGTAGTGGAGTCACTGACCCTCACAGTGTTCAAGAAGCGCCTGGACAAGGTGCTACAAGACATGATTTAGTAACTTAGTGGGTAGTATTGGTGATAGGATGACGGTTGGACTAGATGGTCTTATAGGTCCTTTCCAACCTTGTGTTTCTATGATTCTATGATTCTATGACAATGGTGTAGGCATCTCTCAGCCAGCTCTGGGATCTAGCACCTCTCCTTAAGATAAGAGCATAATAAGCAACAATATTAACTCCACTTTTAGAGGTGGTGCACTCTGTGTCTTGGTAAGACTAATTGTTTCAGACTTGGCTCTGCACTTGGTACAGTGATAATATGGCCAGGAACTAATTTTACACTTACTTAATTCATGATCATATTTAAATAGGAGTTAAGAAATAAGCATCTCCTTTCTTGTTTCACTTAGTCTTGCCTGATGAAGATGTTCTGTGGATGTTTAATCCTGTGCAAAAGGCAGAAAAAGAGTCCTCCTTTTACTCAGTAGGCTGGTACCAGAGCACTCCAGCACAGACATTTGGGGTTTAAAGTCCACCTGTAAGGAAGCATTACACCATATTCTGGCAAGCACTCATTTTCCCTGGGAAAGACAAGCTACAGTTTAGAGTCAGTTACATATTAGTCAGAGAAGTCATACAGTTCTCTCTTCAACTGAACATTATTTTTCCTACTTCATGTGAATATGGTATATTATATAGTTAAGGGACTGCACATCATCTTTTTTAAAGAAAAGACTTTTTTTTTTTTTTTTTTACCTTGAAGAGGGAATTTAGATGCCCATCTGTAGAAGAAAGCTCAAGGATATTTATATCTTTTTGGGATTTATATCTAAATCCCTGAAAGTGTCTCTGGTGCTTAAAAGCCATTTTTTGCCTCATTGTATATCCTTCACTAATAAAGCTACAGACTTCTGCTTCACTCAGTGGCCTATTGTGAACCTTACAGTTACTAGTTTAAAGCAGTTTATGAATGTTTGTCTTCTGTTACAGGATGCCTTGTATTGTCTCAACAACACACATTTCTTTCATGCTTAAAACCCCACTTAAGAATCCAGGCAAGACTTACAAATATGTTTCTGAAATTGCTTCCCCTCGGATATGGAAACAGGTATTGTGTTCCAGACTTTTCTTGAAATATTGTCTCCCTTAAGCTTGAGTGATCCTTAAACATTCTGGGTCCTTTAGGGATAATTGGACAGTTCCTGCTCCAAAGAATACTATTGAAAAAAGGCAATAGAGAAGAGCTTTAGGAGCATACAGGGGTGCATGAAAAAGCAGAGATGACTTTCACATCCAATAGAGTAGGGAGACTTGCAGGGGGAAGAGTTGTCTTCTGCATCACAGGGAGGATTCTCTTATTAATTTAAGCTGGATCTTAGTCCTTATGTCTTATAAGATGCTTTCTCTGTGATGGCCTTTATTTTTTTTACACTGTGTATTTGTAAAAGTCAGTTTGTTCCTAAAAGTACTATTCAAATTGCTCCAGACAGGGAAGACTCAAGAATAAACATCAAGGGATATTTCTATGTGGAAAAAAAAAAAAAGTGATTTGCTTGTACATATGTAAACTCTAACATGAATTTGTCCTTTTTACATTTTTTTTTTTTTTTAACTGTCTGGCTGGCTAGACATAAAAATGATCTTTTCTTAGTTTCTGAAAATAGAATCTGTATTACCTCCACATCTGCAAATAATGTGCAAATAGTAGGACATTTCAAAGTGTTTTTTTTTTTTTTTTTCCTGCTTTAAAAGCAGACAGGTATTCTACCAACAACACATTTAGTATAAGTTGGAGATCAAAAAATGAATTGCTTGTCAAAAGTAGTCCAAAAGAGAGGGTGGAAAAATGAAATTCATTCACTCATATCTACAGTGTGCTTAGCTGTTAATGATACAGTTCAGTAAACACTGGTGGGAAAAGTGTTCATTCTGTTTGTGGATCTGGAATAAATTCCAGAAGATAAGGGACAGAAAAGAACTCAGTTAGCAGAAGCATACTATGTTTTGTGTGGCTCTGATAATCTGATCAGAATACTGCCAAAGAGGAATGTGTATCTTTTGAATCAAGATGCAATATTTAAGGTAACTTATACAAAAAATGACACCTCTAAAGGATGTATTTAATGAAGTCCTTTACATTTTTAAAAATTCAGTAGATATTTTTAGATATTTTAGCTAAATGAGCTATTTTTGCTCATTTGTCCTATTCCTGTGGCTTCAAATTAGCAAGACTGGATAAAGAAAGAACAAATAAATAAGATTTTGTGTCTCTAAACGTTTCTCCCTCCATGTAGC
This sequence comes from Chauna torquata, assembly GCA_013399475.1. Classification (NCBI taxonomy): domain Eukaryota; kingdom Metazoa; phylum Chordata; class Aves; order Anseriformes; family Anhimidae; genus Chauna; species Chauna torquata. The sequence goes on along the minus strand of VXAL01002117.1, from coordinate 10,308 downwards.
AAAATCCAGGCTGGAGGTTGTTTCAGTTCTGTCCAGGCTGGTGCAGTCATGGCTGTTGTCCTGAGCTAAGGTTTTCTTCCTCCCAGGTTGTCTCCTCAGCAAAAAGCAAGCAGTTTATGCAGTCCTGCTAGCATCCTTGATATGGATGTCCACCCTCTGATACAGCTGTGGCACTTCACTGCCATCTTTCCATAAAATGAAGTGAAGAGAAGTTAATGAGGAAAAGCTGGTGGTAAGCCACCCTATTTAGGCAATAGGAAATGCTGATTACAGGACTGGGAGCATGATTGTGCCTTCTCTGGAATCTAGAATCTTGTTCTGAGGGCTCTGACAAATGCCTTTACAATCTTTAGGGCAAGACTTATTATTTGTTTCCAGAGCAAAGCTTTTATAACAGGCTTTACAATACGCTTGAACCTTACTTGAGAAAAAGTTTTGTTGTTGTTGTTGCTGGTTTTTGACTGCTTGTATATAACTATTTTTATGGTCAAGTGGTCAAATGACCTATTTGCAAGGTGTGATGCTCAGAATATGTTACCAGGCCTCTGAGTGGATTCTTGGGCCAATCTAAAGACTTGCAAAAAGTGGATAAAATAAGATACAAGAATTCTTCTGCTCATGGTGGAAGAGTCTCTGTTTAAATAACAAGACCTGCAAGTTTTTTCTGTCTACTGGCACTGGGGGCACACACTGGCTACTGTGCAATTTTGTGCTAGGAAGGAGGAAGCAAATGTTCTTCTTGTTTTCAGAGAAAGAAAAGGCAGGCTCATGGGTTAGAGAGAAGCTGTGGAAGGATTGATAGTCAAATATTCGTCCTTTATTTATTTCCAATCTGTAGGTTCCACACTAAGCAGCTGCTATGTTTTTCTGATGTCAGTGTGCATCCCATACGGCTTTCCCATGATGAAAAAAACAGTTTATTTTCACCTGTCTGTGGAAGCCCAGAAAACAAATATTGTTACTAAAAGTATGATGACACAAATGTTTATTATGCAAATACGGGTGGTAAAGAAGTAACTTTTTTTTTTTTTTTGGCCAAGTGTATTTTCTTCCACAAAAGCTCAAATGGAATCATTCTCTCAGGATGCTTCAGAAGGTATATCAAATGCTTCAGGTGTATGCAAAATGTTTTCCTCGTTGCAGACAGAAACGTAAACATTGTCTCTCTGCTTTCAGGAAATTCTTGCCCAGGGCGAGCCCTATCCAATGCAAGCAAGAGGTGTGGGAGTCATCAGGCCAAAAAGAAAACAGCCAGAAACCAACTGCTGCAACATTAGAGGGAGTTTTCCAGCAAAACAAACAAGTTCCTGGAGAGCATAAAGATGCTGAAAACCGTGAGCTATTATTAGCACATTGTTGCCATAAGGGAGCATGACAGAAAGCTGCAATGTAAACAGCAAATTCAGCATGGGGAAGTGATTGAGCAGCTACCTGGCAGGCACAGCCTACATTGGCCCCTTTCCTCTGCCCCATGCAGTCCGCAGGTGAGATTGTCTCAGATACTCTGTGAGCATCAATCACAGGTGCTCCTTCAGCCATGAACAACTGCAGCTAAGAGGGGGGAAAATCATATCTAGAACCATGTGTGTTGCATGTGGCATAACAGCGTGGAGAGAGATCTTGTAGGATTCATATTTCATCACAGAATCACAGAATGGGCAGGGTTGGAAGGGACCTCTGAAGATCATCTAGTCCAACCCCTCTGCCGAGCAGGATCACCTAGAGCACGGTGCGCAGGATGGCATCCGGGTGGGCTTTGAATATCTCCAGAGAAGGAGACTCCACAACCTCTCTGGGCAACCTGTTCCAGTGCTCTGTCACCCTCACAATAAAGAAGTGCCCCCTCATGTTGAGCCAGAGCCTCCTGTGTTTCAGTTTGTGCCCACTGCCTCTCGTCCTGTCACTGGGCACAACTGAGAAGGGACCGGCTCCATCCGCTCAACACCCTCCCATCAGATGTTTCTATACATTAATGAGGTCTCCCCTCAGTCTTCTCTTTTCCAGGCTAAACAGGCCCAGCTCCCTCAGCCTGTCCTCGTACAACAGGTGCTCCAGTCCTCTAATCATCTTAGTAGCCCTCCTCTGAACTCGCTCCAGTAGTTCGATGTCCCTCTTGTACTGGGGAGCCCAGAACTGGACACAATACTCCAGGAGTGGCCTCCCCAGGGCTGAACAGAGGGGGAGGATCACCTCCCTCGACCTCATCATGTAAACATTTTAATACACCTGATTTACAAATGATATCCCTTCTACCCAGTCTGTTGCTACCCTTCACTGCTTACTGAAAGCTTTGTCTCAGCTTCCCATCCTGTTCTATTTTATGCATTTGTTCAGTTTTACTTTTCAGGAGGGGATAGGAAGACATTCAAATGAGAAATGCATTCTTTGCTTTTATTTCCTTGTGATTCTTTGCTTTCTATGTGAATGTAAACCGTTGGCTGTACCATTGCATTTCATAGTTCAGAAAAATCCTAAGGAGGCATTAATTAAAATAAAATTCTACCTTTAATAAATTCTCATGTACATTTGGTTACTTCAACTGGGGGGAGAGAGAGAGAAAGAAAGAGAGAACAACTCCCCAAAGCAATCTGTCAAGTCACGGCTACATTGCTAAAGTTTCATTATCCATTATGACAGCTCCTCCCTGGCCAACATTTTACATTGTTATGATAATTTGCTCTGCAAAACAAATGTGTGGGCACATACAGTATCCCATTATTTCTTTTGCTTTCTTGGAGTCAGAGCCTGCTATCACAGGTGTATTTTCTGGCTGCCCACTCCTTCTGTGTAAATGAACATTGGCATCAACCCACTCCTGGGAAAAGCTCAACACCTCTTCCTTGCAAATGTTATGCAGTGCAAAGGACTCCCCTGCAACACATGACAATTTTACCCTTTTGCATTCAGTCAGTTGTGTAAGCAGCCTCAAATTGCCTGTAATTGACCAAATGCATGCTTTACAACCATTCTGCAATTAATTGCAGCTTAGTGTGCAATTAAACCTCCTTCTGCCAGGTGCTCTCACATCAGGACCATACTTCATCAGCCAGGGCACAGGCAGATCAGCTAGGTTTTGGGAACTGTGTGGCTTCTCACAATGTGCCCACATTGTGATCATTGCAGTCAACAGATACCTGCTCTCATTGACATTTTCCCCATCAGCATTGTTAAATGACAAATCAGAGCACGTGTGCACCATGACAGCCCTCACACAGTTAATGAAACCTTTCCACATACAGCCCACAACTTATTTCTGGTACACTATTAATCCTCACTAGTGAGTGCAATCTGCTCTGTAACTGTCTGACAGACTCCTCTGCAGGAATACTGATGCCTGATCAACAAATACTGCAAATTTTAGGAGGCGGAACTCATCAGATTTCCAAGAGCACTCTCTTCTGGTATGATCTTTTTAGTGGATGTGAATATGAAATGAAGGCATGGGACAAGTTTTCTTCTTGGGAGATGGCTTGTGAAGACACCCCTGGTGACCACTGCACTGCATGAGTTATTCTCACCACTCTTTGCTTCTCAATCTTCTCCAGAGCCACTGCTCAGCAAATATCTCTGCTGCCATTTTAGACTGCACTTGCAACTCCGTTGCTCCCTGTCTGCATCCAGCATATGTGGTTTTCTTAGTAAAAGACCTATTGGTTTGATCAGACCAACAAGATGCTATCAGTTCCTTCCTGACACAGTCTCAGACTGTGCCTACTTGCTTGTCACCAACAGAGATATAAAAGCTAGAGCTACAACATCTTCCCAGCATGGAAGCAATCCATGTCAGGGACACTAATGATTTCCAAGCTAAAATACATTTCCGCATTGGATTATGGGGGAGGATTTTGACATCACACTTTGCAAAATAATTAGGATGATCATCTTGCTTAGAAGCTCAGTGTAGATTACTGCTGTACAGTCTGCAAATTACAGCCTGTAAATGTGGCCCAGACACTGTTTCATGGTTCCTCCTTTGCCAAGGTTGGCTCTAATAAAACCATGTGTTATACCGACACATAAGTGCTCATACAAAGACCACCCGGTGGACTACGGGAGTGAGGATTTCTTGATGTCAATGTGTGCCTCAGGACTGTCCTTTCAGGTTGAAGTATAGTCTGTGCTGAATAGTTAGGATCCTGTACCTCAACTGAATTAGGTGCTTAAAATGGCTCAAAAAGTATTGATTAACATGATTGCTAGAAATAACTCCTAAAAATTAGTGTAAACAGTTATTTCTTCAGAAGCTTATGCTATTCTTCTGAGGTAATTCTTTATTTAGTATTAAGGTGAGGAAGCCTGGAAATCATAAAAACAAAATGCAGATACAGCCTAATACAGCCAAAATTGGTTTGTAAATCTGACATTCTTTTGCAGGTACTACTCTATCTTCAACACTATTCAAAGAATAAAACATGAAGTCTCAAAATCTTGCCAGCAGTTGGTTGGGTGCTTGTATCTGCTGTCTGAGAAGGAAAAGGGATTGTTGAGTTTTTTAAGGATAGTTAAAACAGAACCAAGTAAATATACATCATTGATTTTGCCAATCTCAAAGTGATCTGTGTCTTAAAGATTCTACAAAGCCTTCACACCTTCGCAAATTATCTTCTCATCAGAAATAATTTCTTATAGCTTTTGAGTCAGAAAAGCTTTAAAGAGCTATGGGTATGTATGAGGGCTCCTCCAACCCCTCACATCTGGAATCTGAGTATAGTACTGTCCTCCAAGGGAAACGGAGCAATGAGTGCTTCTCTGTATGGCTTAGGAAGGTTTTAAAGTAAATGAAAGCACAGCACCAAAACACCAAGAAACTCAAAGCTGTTATTGTGCTGCTGGCTTGTGTGGTAAGGGAGCAGAGCAGAGGGTAGAGGAAGGGGAAGAGAGCCCTGTGTAAAGCAAAGTGTAGTTGAAAAAGTATAGCTGAATATTTTTGAACTTCACAGAACAGAAGAGAGCCTGGTTATTGACCCCTCATGTTTTTAGTGGACCTGGGGCATATCTACCACTTCAAACACATTCTATCTAAAATGCTTTTCCAAAATATGAGCTTGCATTTTTATATCTATGACGTGCACACATTTTCATGATTTCTCAGGCAGCAAACTGGCTCTTTTCTTGTATAATTAGTGTCTTCTCATATCAGTTAAACAAGCAGATGGTCACACAGTTTGTACACATAGATTTCCAAATGTTCCTAGTTTGACTCTCATTGATGGTCACAATCAACAACACCAAATAGGATCCTCTCCAAATTATGATAAAGCAAAATGACCGTTAAGTTGGACCAAAGGCAGTTATTCATTTAGGTTTAGTGGACTGTTCATTTTAGTCATTATAGTAATACACATTATATTACATAAATAGGAGCAGTATGTTAATAGCCCAGTTTTACAGCAATTTATTCAAAGGAACAGGAAAAAAATTTCAAGTGAGATATCTTACAACAAAACTGTGCAACTTGGGGCATGCCATTTGCTGGAGTAACTACCCACTTCTTTTTGTTTCATTTTTTTTCTGGATAGATATTTCTATTGATTTCTCTTGTTATGAAGATATTTTATATAAATAGGTATTTGATTAGCATGTCAGTAGTTTGTAGGTGAATTTACATATATTGTAATCTTTAAATTTTGTTGAACTCATAACATTTATTAGATATCAGTAAAAAAATCCTTTATAGAGGTTTTTGAATATAACTCCCATTTGACTCCCTTGGAGTCAATAAAATGTAAAGGATTTGAGAACATAAGAAATTTCCCTCTTGGTGAGATCAGTGGTCCATCTAGCCTAGTAATCTGTTTATAGGAGCAGTAATATGAGATGCCATTTAGTGAGACTATATGGGTCTATTCACTACCTTCTTTTATTTCTTGGTTTTAGTGATTACAGTAAAATGGGTTAGTAAATTCAACAGCTTTTCACGTGATAGAGTAGCAAGAAAATTCTTTAAAGTGAGAAGACAGAACTACTTTTGCTTTCCCACCATTTCCTCACTCATTAAACATGTAAAATCAGAATTTAAATAAACATGTCTTCATGTCCATCAAAATATATGGGTCTTTTTGAATGCTGAAAGCATGAAGAAGACTGAAAGTAGATGCCAACACCATAAGAGAGAATGTAAGAATGTAAGAATACAACTGCATTCACTGAGCATCCTGTGAAACCGACAGGAAAAATTCTATTTCCCAACAGGCTCTTGCAGTGAAACTGAAGCATTATTAAGAATTCCACACACAATTGGGGTCATGGTGGTCCTGAAAGAAAATAATAAAAGAAAGCTAGCAGAAACAGCTGTGAGACCTTCTGTCTTCATTCCCAGCAGGATTTTTTATCTCTTCCCCTTGTTGTTAATGCACAGCTAGGACATTACTTAGCCTGACCTGTACACCAGCTTGCGGTCAGAGCTGCCCTGAACACACACTCTGGGTACACACAGATACTCTGGAGGCCACCATGTTAACACTCTGCTGCTCCCCTTTCCATCTCTGAATTGCAGTCTGAGAGGATAATGCTGTTGTCCTTTTAAATAATGGCTGACCTACTCTTCATATCTCGTAAGTTGTCATCCCCAACATCAAGAAGAACACATGACCTTCAAAAAGGGCAAGAACTGCAGTGATGGTCTGCTCGGAGCTTTTTGATGTTCTTTGCATTGCTTGGCTTTGCTTTGCTTTGCTTTGCTTTTGCTTTTTAAGAGAAAGTGTGAAGAGTATGACCAAATGGTGCATCTTCCCAACAGCAAAGAAAAGGATAGGATTGAAACCTCCTTGTCACAAACACCAGTGGCAAAAGCAAAGATGAAGGGCTGCGCACAAGTGGTGGTAAAAGTGGATTGGATGGTGTAGTTGTGATAACACAACTGAAGACCACAAGAAGAAATTGGAACTGCTTTAATTTCTTCACTTTTCCAAAGCTATCTTCACCTCTCCCCATGCACCAGTGCCTAGTTCTGCAGATAGATAGTAACAGGGAACAGTTTCTTTAATATGTGATGCTGTACTAGAAAGGTTGTTTCACAGAAAGCTTCATCTCGCTGAGAGATAGCAAGCAAAGGCTTGCTTATTGCATCGTCATCTGCTCTGAGAAAGGCAGCTGAATTCTAGCTATAATAGCCAGAGTGTGAACAGAGATGCTCCAGAGTGCAGTTTAGAGCAGAATATTCAAAATTACACTTTGGAAGAGCTCATCTCTGCTACATCTCTAAGGAGAGCCAAACAAGACTAGCTTCCTAAGTCACATGCTGCGAACCTTTATTATAGTAACACCATACTGGGAATACCCTTGAGACCAAATTAATACAAATTACAAATCCTCCTCTGGCCTCTATCTGTCAGTGATTGAGAAGAATTTACTTTATGTCTTTGTGTGTGTGTGTGAAGGAGTTTTGTTTACCTTGTACCTGTTTTTAACCACAAAGCCTTCTACATAAATTTGTAGAATTTGCCATTCATTCATAGAATTTGTAAAATTCACCACTGCCTGGTGGGTGAATATCACCTGTGCTTCAGAGAGTGGAAGAATGAATAGACATGAATATGTGTCTGTGAAGAAGGCACTGAGGTTTGAATAAACTGTGCGGTTTAGCCCCAGATTGTTCCCCCCACCCCCTTTTTGTCTTTAGCTGGTGGTTCTGAAAACTAACTTTACAGTCTGAAAGAGAGTTTATTTCCTCTTAATTTTTTTATGGTCATCTTGATAACTTTTTTTAAGTCAGACTCACTGGCTTCATTTGGTGTGGTGGTTTTACCCAGCTAAACAGCTGCTCACTCACTCTCGCTTCTCAAAGGAACTGGGGGAGAAAATAAGATGGACAAGGGCTCAAGGGTTGAGATAAGAACAAGAAGGTTGCTCACTAATTACCGTCAAGGGCAAAACAAACTCAACATAGGGAGATGAATATAATTTATTACTATCATTAGCAGACCAGAGCAGTGAGAAATTAAAAGCAAACTAAAAACACCTTCCCCCCATCCACCCTCTCCCACCTCCTCCCCCCAAGAGGCGCAGGGGAACGGGGAATGGGGGCTGCGCTCAGCCCATATCGCTGCGTCTCCGCCGCTCCTTCGTGGTCACTCTGCCCCTGCCCCAGCATGGGGTCCCTCCCACGGGATGCCGTCCTTCCCGAATGGATCCTGCGTGGGCTTCCCACAGGCTGCAGCTCTTCAAAAGCTGCTCCAGTGTGGGTCCGTACCACGAGGTCCGTCCTTCAGGAGCAAACTGCTCCAGCACGGGTCCCCCATGGGTGGCAGCTCCCACCGGATCTCCTGCGCCTGCGTGGGCTCCTCTCCACGGGCTGCAGCTCTGGCCCAGAGCCTGCTCCTGGGGGGCTCTCCATGGGCTGCAGCCTCCTTCAGGCCTCATCCACCTGCTCCTCCGTGGGCTCCTCCAGGAGCTGCAGCGTGGAGATCTGCTCCATGCGGTACCCCATGGGCTGCAGGGGGACAGCCTGCTCCACCATGGACCTCACCACGGCTGCAGGTGAACTTCTGCTCCGGCGCCTGGAACACCTCCTGCCCTCCTGCCCTCACCTTGGTGTCTGCAGGGCTGCTCCTCTCTCATTTCCTCACTCCTCTCTCTCAGCTGCTGTTGCACAGTAGGATTTTTTTTCCGTTTCTTGAATATGTTCTCCCAGAGGCACAACCATCATCGCTCACTGGCTCAGCTCTGGCCAGTGGTAGTGCCCTTTTGGAGCAGGCTGGAGCTGACATGGGGCAGCTTCTGGAATCTTCTCACAGAAGCCACCCCTGTCACCCCCATGTTACCAAACCCTTACCACGTGAACCCAACACACTTGGAAACTTCGGTAACATCTTTGGCAATCCACATACAACAAACAGATCGATAAAACAAAAATAGCAAGAAATTCTAAGTGTAAAAATTACCTAGAGAAGCACAATTGTGAGCAATGGATGATGTCTAACTCCTTAGCTACTTTCCCGCTTTACGTTTCCTAAAGCATCCTTTCTGGTGTTTTGTGATGACAATTTAGTTTGCACCATGTGGTTACCATATTAAACTTTTAATAGATGTCCATACAAATACTTATCTTACCAATAATGGGCAAAGTCACAGGTTGAAAAGTCAGAAAGGCAAGTAGAGCAGTATTGATCACATGAGAACACTACTGACATATTTTTAATCTTTGATTTCAAATATTTATTTTGAAAAAAATTACTAAGAAGAACTCACAAGTCAGACATTTGCATGTCTTTACTGGAATTTAAAGCAAAGATCTTATGATAAAAAAAATGTGTACTGCGAAGTTCTCAAAAGTATTTGCTGTTATATTTTATCAGAACCACAGTTTGGGGGAAAGAAAAAAGAAAAAAAGAAAAAAGAAAAAAGAAAAAAGAAAAAAAGAATCTCTTCCTTCAGAACTTAGGGCAAAATGCAATTTTTTACCAGAAACAAACCAGAATGGAGGCTCTTTGATACAACATTTCCAAATTTCATGGTCTCTGTATTTTCCTAAGTCATTTAGAACTACCTGTTTTTGAGTGAGATATACATATGTGTGTTGTCTGATAACTCTTCCCAAGCTCTCAGGCCAGGTTGGAACTCTCATTTATCTCCAAGCTCCAGCCTGAGCCAGAGCCCACTTACATGCTTGTGATTCCCTACTGGGGGAACTGGCTGGCTCACTTGCACCATAGGGTGAGCTAAGATGTTCTCACTGCAGATAACTGGAGAATTTTAAGCTTGAGGGTGAATATGAAGTCAGTATAATAAGTTCATAAATCCATAACAGAGTCTAAACAACTCCAGTTTGAGAACTCTGAGAGAAATATATTCCTGAGGATACCATGCCATTTTATGAGTTCTGAATATTTTGCTCTGTGAAGTCAAGGAACAAATGGAGACAATTTCATTTATGTAATAATTGTATTCCAATCATCTTATCAATCATATGACCTAGTTAAAATTAATCTTGCCATAAATACATCTCTTAAGACTTCAAGGATCTCCACTGAAATCAAGTGATTCAAAATCAGCTTCCAATTCTCCATGGTAATGAAATATATACATATAAAAGAGCATAATGGTTGAAGAAAGAAATAAAAATAATTAAAATACATTAGCTACACTAAACCATGACAATCTGAGAGAGACACAAGTTACAATTCAGTATTTGTGAATCAGCACCTTCAGATAAGCAGCGAGAAGCATGTGTATGCAGCAGAGGTGGTCACTACCTGCTGGACCAAAGGCAGTTGAAAAGTGTGGGGAAAAAAGAAGAGTTGAAGTAGAATGGAGAAAAATAGAAAGCAACAGTTATGCAATTTCTAGAGGGGAAAGGAAAGGAAAGGA
>VXAL01002115.1:31426-103060 GCA_013399475.1 Chauna torquata | reverse complement strand
AAGAGCCCTGTGTTACCTTATTTTTTCTTGAGTTTGGAAAAAATGTATCCGGTTGTTTTAGACATCATTGTTTTGGCCCAAGGGTTATACTGTCATTGCTCTTTTCCAAGAGGTGGAATAACTTATTCAATTTAATCATCTTTCATTCGCTTTAAAAATTAGTCTGAAATCCATATCATGCCATAAAAGAAAGTCATCCCTCTGGTGAGAAATGTTTATCTCAAAAAAGATAGTTCAGCGAGGGTGAGGATGGAAATACCTTAAGGTGCTGCTGCCCACAAAGATGGTTTCAAAGTTAAACATGATCTCAGGAGCCTCTGATTTCTGTCCTGCCACTGCCTTTTCTGAGACAAGTCCCAAGGCAAATTTGCAGCCTCTGTACCTCTTTTTTCCCAAACCTTACCCACATCTAAAGGGGAAGTACAACCTGACCACTTGCTTTCTTAGTGTGACACAAAGGAGACACAGGCAGCAGGGATATCTCACAGTCTGGTAGGTGGGAGAAAGTAACGTGGATCAGTACTGCCTGAAAAAAGACTCCCTCTGCCAGAGAGGCTGACGAAAGGATTAAGACTAGCTCAGAGCACCACAAGTATGCGCCTGTAGATCTTTCCCTCCAGCACAGGCAACAGTCGCTCCAGAAAAAGCAGGGGAGAACCTTGAAGTTCTAATTTCCAGTCCCCTGGACTGCGTCACCAAAAAACAACCAAAAAACTTATTTACTTAATCCTGGCCCCTCTCCTGCTCCAAGGTTCTCTTCGGTACTGTGCCACAGGTACATCAGACACTCCTATGCAACCTCTGGGACTTGTCAATGCACCCCTTTTTTCCCTCTAGCCAACTGAACGAAGTGGTGACTGCCATGGGAGCTCAGCTCTTCCTCATTACCTTTCAATTTCCTGGCATAGGAAGTGAGGGTTAGAGCAGCAGTAAGTAGTTTTGGTCTGCCAGCTTCGTACTGCCAAGCTAAATAAGTCTTTTAAAACCCAATCTGTTAGTGCTATTGTCATAGAAATGTCAGAAGGTCACAAGTTTTGTATCATAGGCCTACATTTTCCCTAGTCTGCGTTCCTGTATTACAGCAACATACTTGTATTTTTTCTTCAGTTAATCATTGCACTTTGCTCCTCAGGGTTTACAGTGCTTCTGAGTCTCAAGATACAGTCTTTGCAGATGTGGCCCCTTTGCTAACATCTCTCCTGGACGGGTAAGTTAACAGGTGGGAGTAAGAAAGCTAAAGGCCAATCGTCTACTGAAATCCATCAATTAAAAAGAATTACTTAATAGTGGCTGTCATGTTAAGTTCTGTGACTTTGCAGTTCCATTTTCCTGTTGTTGCTTTTTTTTTTCTACTGAACACTGGGTAAATGTTGTTTCCCCATATAAACAGTGAAAATACTGTTTACAAAATTTAGCACAGCAGACAAATTTGGAAAAAAGTATTTCTGATGGAGGATGCTATCTTTTTTTCCTTGCTGTGTTTTAGCATCATAGAATCATTCAGGCTGGAAAACACCTCCAAGATCATCCAGTCCAACCTTTAACTTAGCACTGCCGAGTCCACCATTAAACCATGTCACTAAGCTCTGCATCTAAACGTTTTTTGAAGACCTCCAGGGATGAAGGTAGATCTTTTGGTAGATTATGTTTTATAAACGTTTTTCAGTTGCAGACACAGTATAATGCATCTTTTCCAACACTGCATTTATATATAAAGTGCCTACTGGGCCATTCTGTGATCATCTGTTCTGCTGTTTCATTCTGCACAGGCCATAGGAGGTTGTACAATCACTTCCTGGTTGAACCAAAATTGAGCATCCTTAGTTGTTGTTCTTAACACTTCTTCAAGCACTGAGGTTAAAACAGAATTCTGGTTTGAATACAAAAGTGATCGGTTACAAACACTAACAAATACACGTAGCTACTTTTAGGCATTGAAGTATGACTTTGTTTCATTTATAGTAGAGCAAATTTAAGCTACTCTGGCAAGGAAGCCTTGAAGTGCGTATTATTATAAGCCTTGAGGTTTGAACTGAGTTTATGCAAAACTTCCTTTCTAACATTTCTAACCTTTCTTTCTCTCTCTTCTCACCCCTGCTCTCATTCCGCTCAACTACAGGTGTTTGTTGTAGACCTGTCATGGACCTTTCGCTCTCACCCACAGTGGCATAGCTGAACAGTGGCAATCCTTGTTCCTGGCAGTCTGCACAATGAAGTTTCCAAGTCTCCCTTTCTTACTGATAGTTAAAAGCAGCCTAGTAGAGGCATATCAGGATACTGTGAATATTGGGAAACCCCAGATAACCCTTTACACATGCCACAGAAGGGCCCACGAGGGCTGTCAGGGGCAAAGGGAGTCCTGTATGGCCCATAAGGCACTATTTATTTTTACCAAGGATGAGTAACCACAGTTGAGCAACCAAGGGACCACTAGGTTAGAGGAGTTTGGAGAAGTCCTTATAACCACTGCTCTCTCTCTCTAGCTTTTTCTTTTGCAATGAATGTAAGTTTGCCTTGGCTCAATATGTTGCCCATGTATATTCAGACATATCTGATCTGTACCTTCATCTGCTGTACTTCTCACTTTCTAATTTGCACATTGAAAGAATCCTGTCCTAAAAGTTAGGATTTTTGTATTCCTTTAGGAAATGTTGTGTTATTGAAAACAAAAGAGCTGTCTTGTTCTTGCAGAAGTGCCATTTAAACACAAGCAGATTTTCAGGGAAGGAGAGGCTGTGCATATGAACCGTATTTCTGAGCAGCCTTCCCATTGTAAATGCGAAACAGACGTACTTAGTCTGAACCTTGAACCTCTTTGCTGATCCTGATTGTTTTAGTCTGGTCTCCAAAATGGTCTGTAACAACTTAAAGCTTAAGTAGAAAGGAGCGTTCCACTCCATTTCTTTATTTTTCTTTTTTAATGAATTGTTTCATTTTTCAGTATTAATATACAGGGAGAAAAGATTGTTCCATATGCAAAACAGATGAAGTACAGCAGGCTTCAAAGTTTACAGTTAGCAATACAGGACCAGCAAGGGACTAAGACAACATTTCCTTTCTTTACAACATTGAAGAATCAACCTTATTTATTTATTTTAAGGAATAACAAATTTCTCCTCCTTTGAGTTCCTTTAATAGTGATAACTTTCCTCCTAGTGATAATTTCCCTGTAGTGAACAGCCCCACTCTTTTCAGGAGAGGAATATTATGAAAGTATTGGTATTCTAATGTGACAATAAGATCTTTTCTAAACAATAATATAACTAATGAAGTAGAGTGAAAAAGAGAAATGTTGGGGCACATAGGAGAATCATAATCTGAAATTTTCAAATTAGAAGCCTGGTGATACAAGTGGCTTCATGCTCTATTTGAAACTGTTATGTTGAAAGCAGAACATCAACAAAGTAAACTAGATAGATAAAAATTAGTCTTCTGCTGCTGCTTGTCCTTTTGTTGAATCACTCAAATGAAAGTTCATTTGGGCTTACTGAAATACTGTTTTGGCTTTGGCAGAGAGGTTATCACTGGCTTTATTCCTGATTTGCGCCTTCATCTTGAAGATTACAAGCACCTGTCTACTTAGCTTTTGATCATATCATCTATATTTAATGTCAGAACTATTTTGGCCATCATGAATACTTTCTAACAAGTAGCAATTAAGGGAAATTTAAATAGCTGGACTATATGGAAACTGAGAGACTTCTGAAAAGGCTTCCGTTCTGTTTTTCCTAAGGAATACAACTACTTGCAAACTTCTGGCTCCCTTTTTGGTTTCAGAGATCTCTCTTTGATTTTGAAAAGGGACTGGAAGTCTCAAGAAACTATGACTTGGCCAGGCAGTGTGCTTTAGGGGGTGGAGCTTTGAAAATCGCTCATTTTTAGCGTAGCTGAAGACTACCAAAATTAGTGAAAGCTTTTCCACTGACATAAATGCAAGCAGAGTTATGTCAACAGTGAATAGTTAGGAAAACTCTATTTTCATATTTACAGCTCTAATTTCTAACACATTTCATTTTGCAATAGTGCTCTTGATTTTCAGTTACAGTTCTCTACTTCACTGTATCCATTACTAGACTTCTGGTTTATACTGTTTGCATCCTGGGGGGATGTTATCATAGGTTCACTGACTGCAACTTTGACTTTGCTCCCTCAAAGTGGTACCCAAGTATTTGGTGTATTGCCCACACTTCTTTATAATAAAAGAAAGCTTTCTTAGTAATCCTCCAAAAATAATTGCTTCTAGGTACATTTAATATACAAAAAACCCTGCAAATATATTTCTCTGCAGTGGCAATATAAGTATTAGATGTCCTAAAACTATAAATTTAAAACAATTATTAGACGACATGCTCATTGAAATTTGCTGGCATGTGCTTGCAACAACATTTTTGATATGTGGAAAAGCATCAGATAACCAAAAGCAGCTGCTCAGGTCTGCCCACAGCAGAGCTATAGCTTAAGCAGTAAAATTTTACTCACTGCCGAACAAGGAGCAAGCCCATTTTTGCAACTCTAGTCAAGCAGAAATTTCAGCATACTGCAGAGCACTCCTAGCATATGGAGAGTCTGCTACTGATGCGTCTCTGAACAGACAAGGTAGATAGATAGATAGACCAGTAGAAGGAGCAGTTCTGTCAGCATAACTGCATGTCTTCCAAGAGATTTTGCTGGCACAGTTCTGTGGTCCACACCAAGGTGCTGGCAGCTGCTGCAGAGCAGACATGTCCACGTAGGGACTAATCTTCAGCTGCACAGCACAGCCTTGATCCTCAATACAAAATAGTACTGTGGCTGGATAAATACGTTTCTGCCTGCTTGTTTTGCTTAATGATGTTTGATCCACTACCTCAGAAACACACTTTGTGGATAGGATTCATACATCTAAATTCAGATGCCAGCGTCACAGCCCTCTACACCAGAGCTCACAGCTCTGGACTACTTTTTTTCTTTTTTTTTTTTTTCTTCCAGTAGAGGAGAATATTTTCAGAGTTCACGTCTACTTCAGAAGATGACAAATTGTGTTCCACAGGTGCCTGTACCTCTGCAGTGACATTGTATATTTTCACCTTCTATAAGTCCATTTCAGAGCAGTTCCTCCCACTGTTATTGCAGAGTAGTCTTCATGTTCATGCTTATTATTGATCTAATGCCTTTGGTTTAAAATTTGTGCTTCTTACTGTTAGGGCTGTCTGATCTTTTCCAGTAGCTGAGGGTTCTGACTGAGGAGCCTGCCTGAAAAGACTGTGAGAGCTGAAGAGTTTACTGTTTCCAGCTGTTAAGATATTAGTGCTGTGGTTTGCAGCATAGCACCATAAGACAAATCAAACCCAGCGATGGTTTACTTTAAAACATACTTTAAACTGCAGTAGCTGATTAACAAGCAGCTCAGTAGTGTGTGAACTGGAAGTTGGGCAGGCAAGGTCTAACCTCAAGGTAACCTCAGGGGCAACATATTTATTTCTATTTCAGCTAGCGTTCCCAATTTGTTTGGGTTTTAACTTGGTACCTTACACACACATTTGGTAATGGTAAAATAAATGATGGCCCTTTTGATTTTCAGGTACAATGTGTGTATTATGGCTTATGGGCAGACTGGAAGTGGGAAGACATATACAATGTTGGGACCACAGTTAGAAGAGAACTTTGCATTTGCCATGGAAGATGAATCACAACTTGGAATTATTCCTCGAGCTACACAAGAAGTGTTCAGGTAACACTAACCTGATAATATCAGCCTAAGTAAAGATGTGGTTACAGACTTTTCACCTTAAACTTTATAGAAAGGATGAAATAATGTTTGTAATATGTTTACTGTTACCGATTTCAGTTTCACAATTATTAATATTTATAGCATCTTTGACTGCCATTCCATACTTGAGATCTGATACAGATTTCTAGTCTCTAGCTTAGTCTGTTTTTCTAAGAAAATAAGGCTATGCAATTTTACTGTGTATATTTGTCCATCTGTCTTTCAGACTCCTGTAACTTTTGAGTATGTTTCAACCGTAGTTGTGCAAGTCCAAAAGACAGTTAAGTTCTTACAAGTTTTGTGAAAATTGACAGTTGGAATTGATTAAAAGGATCCAGATTAGAGCACAGTCCCAAACAAATGATAGTAGCATTTTTAACCATGGTCTGTTTTCACTTTGAGGATTCTTCTCAACTAGATTTTTTAGTTGAAGCTAGTGTGTGATTTGAACCGACGTGCTGCTATGTTATAATGGAAGAGTCATTAGAGGTTTTTTCAGCTACGCCTATTTCTTTTGGAGAAGGGTGTAAACTAAATGGAAAGAGACAATTTTGTACCAGAATAACTGTGTCTAACTGTAACTACTCTCCTGAACAACAAGCCCTTAATTTATGAATTTTCTGAGCTTGTGGACAGATAACCCCTTACAGATCCAGCTGGCAGTTTAGCATCTCTCTCTGCTCACTGCTTGCACTCTGACAGAGTTTATCATACCATGAGCTCTGAATGCAGTAACCTCCAGCAGAGAAATGGTATAAAAAAGTCTTGAGGGAGGGAGTGGGGTTAGTGGAGAAAAACAATTTAAGCTGGCACGGCTGTTTGGAAAATGAATGTTTGCTTACTGCTTCACATATAATTTAACTGTATATTCTGATTCTTCAGCTTAACATTAGCATGTGGGTAAAGCAAAGTCATGACTGTGGATATTTAATAAGCACTTTTATCAGATGGTTAATTAGATTACAATTAAAGAATAGCTCTTTATTTACAGATTGTTCACTTGAGGTTTGACTTCAGCATTTTCTGGCTGTCTTCATCTGTTTTTTTTCTATTTTTATTCTCAAGGCTTATTTCAGAAAAGCCACCAGGAAGTTACTGGGTTGAGGTTTCTGTTGTAGAAGTGTATAATAATGAAATTTTTGATCTTCTGGCTAAAGACAGCTGTGGAAAAGCATTTGGCGTCAAACGTGATGTTGTCACAACCAGAGAAGGAAAGAGCAATGTTCCGTTGCTGACGTATGAGTGAGTACACAATTTGATCCTTATCACCTGATCATGATCCAGTGTCAGTGTGGTGCATAGTTGTCATAAAATTCCATTACAGATGTCAGGGATCACTTCTAAACAATGAGTCCTTACCATGTGAAAAAGAAAAAATGGGGTGGTTCTCACTGTTTCCATTAAGAGTCTATTAGACTGTTTGCAAATGCCAAAATACTTTCAGCATTAACACTACAATTAGTTTTGATTATACTTCTGTTAGGCACCTTACAATCAGAATATCTGAAGATAGCTATATATTTCATTGTTGCTGGAACTTGGGTATCTTGTCAGCTGTAGGAAAAGGAGGGATAACCCAATCACAAAGCGCTTTCCCTGTAGTCTTACTAAATTATAAATTCTACAGATTATAGTAGAAATGTGTGTATTTCTTGTAGGTTTTTTAGCAGCTGTAAAGAGTTAGCTTTCTCTACGCACATTGGAATTTTAAAAAAAAATACTTTAGAAAGCACAACATTTTAAGTCATCTTTTAATATAAATACCCGTCTTGCACTGTTTAGTATTCTGTTTTCATAACTGGAGACATTAAAGTGGGAATTGATATGCTGCTCTTTGAACCTTCCCAGAATACAGGTATATGGTAAGCTTGATTCTTATTTATGCATCGTGATAGTGAACAGAGACCTAAAGTAATTAAGACTACAGGTCTACTTATTATATTGCTTTCTTGTACATCCTAAGCATTACAAAAGCTTGTTCTAGTGCACTTGGGAATGATACTTGATGTTAGATATGTGTAGTATACAGAGCAAATATGTAATTCTTGTTACCTATAAAATACCTTGACTAATTAGGTGATGAAAATACCATGTTCATAGCAATTCATACATTAACAAGAGTGAGTATGTTTCAGATGCTTTATTTTAACAACAGGTGTTTTGTTTATGCTAGTATTAATTCAGCATTAATAAAAACAAATGTTGACAAGCAGCACTTGCGGCACCAGAGAGGAGAGGCTACCCAGTGGAATGAAGCTACTGGACATCTCACTATGAGTGCCCAGAATGTGAACAGATTCCAGAAAGGAACATTTCTGCTTGTGCACAACAGGGAGGTCTAGCAACTTAGAAAAAATGTTCTGTTCTTTGGGCAAATAAATTTGTGAAAAGACATCTTGCCCTATTGAAATATTTAGCGCAGTCTTATAGTATTTTACGTTTCTGGCTGAAACATAATTTTTTTCTTCACTTCTCTATCACGATGCTTGTCACAGTCTAATCTCTACTTTTCCAGGAGGAATTGGAAGCCAGATATGAAAAGCATTTTCCCTGCCTCTGAGTTAAAACAAAATGCACCTTCAGTAGAAATAATTGAAGGCAGTATTTTTATCTTGTGGGACTTAGTCACATAAGCAGACTAGCTGTTCGTTCATTGGGTTCATGCTATTGTCAGAAAGCCTTGATAAAAATACAGCAAGGTTCCGGTGGATTACGTAAACATACTTTTATTCTACCTAGTGATATGCATTGTATTTTCTAGCCATTGAACTGCTCAGAGCAAAGTGGAGCCCCAGAGAAATTGTAAAGTGCCCTTCTTCACCATGGGGACTGTGTAACTCTCCTTTCTTTCTATGAAGTAACAATCGCTGCAATATTCTGGGAGGGTTTAACATTTTTCTCTAGGATATGTCTGCTCTTCTTGAGGTTAAATATGATTTCCAGACAAATTCTGCACCCTTGATTGCACTCCGTATGCTCTGTATGCTGGGTCTCAGTGGCTTCTCCGTATGTCCATTAAAGTACAGTACTATCTTTCCTGTTAACATGAAAAGAAAATGAAAAACTCCTTCAGAAGTGATTGGTGTGGAGCCTAACCGGTGTGTGCTGAATCCTTCTTGAAAGAGCTAATCTTGTACTTTTGACCAGAAAAGAAAGGAACCATATGACTTAGAAAATGAAAATGGGTGCATATAGTGTGGGTATGATGGAAGTTGAATACTTTTTCCTGCTTTGTCAGAACCTCCAAATAATTTTTAATTATGGTATTTCAGTAACCAAGATGCTGTCCTGGATTCATTCCTGAAAAAAAACTACCCCTTTTCCCAAGGGCGCTTTGTACAGTTAGCAGGTGACCCATCTCTTTTCCTAGGCTTTGGGAAAGGGAGAAGTGAGATGTAGCTGGATTTGTGCCACAGAGATAGGAACTAGAATCTGCATTAAGGTGTTGTTTGTCCTTCTAGTTCATAAAATGGCTGCAGTGTTTATTCCTCCAAATTTTAATTTATGGTAAAGGAACCTGGGGCCTTGAGCTAAGCACCTCTTAAAAACACATCTCAATCAATTGATAAATACTCAGTTCTAATGCAAATATAAATAAGAATATGTACTGGTATCTCAATTACAATTCAAGCAGCAAAAAATAAAGTCCAATTGATAAACAAGTTATATTAATAATTACAAAGAAAGGTTAATAAGAAAGAGCAAATCCAAACAAACTAAGGGAACCATTGAATGAAGCCACCCAGCTGCCTGAAATCTAAAGTAAACAGCTCGTGCTTTGAATAAAAACACATCCTCATTTGTGATAATATTTCATCTAGAATATATTGGCCTGCTGGGTCTCACTGGTTTCTCCATATGTCCGTTAAAGTACAGTAGTCTCTTTCCTGTTAACATGTACATCCTATGGAATCACAGAAACCTCAGTCTCTTTCTTCTTTTATGACTTGGTTGACTTTGGAGAACATTCAGCATCAAATTTCTTAACCTAACCGCAACAGGGCTTCTCTTTGTAGAATCTGGTCCTGGAACACGCGGTACATACGGCATGATAAAGTAGCAGAGGCTATTACCACCCCTCCTGCTGAGAAGCTACTGTGACAAGCGTGCAGCACTCGGCTGGGGATGCTGTTTACCTCCAAAGTCAACTGCAGTTTCCTAGTAGGTGACCAGCACTGACTGCACACCCTGAGGCTTATCTTCTGCAAACTCTAGTTAGAGCACAGCTGCTTGCAGCACTGACCACTTGCCAGTGCGCAGCAACAGCAGCTTGGAGAAGCTGACTGCCTCTTGCTACATCCTAGCGAAGGCTGCTTACCTCTCGAGGCGCCCAGTCCTGGCTGATCAGCTATGGGAAGATGCAGTTCAGAACCCAGGAAGGCAGGACCTGTCACCTTAGACTTGAGGCAATAGTTAGATCACCCCAGTGTGAGGCTCTGCCCTCTCTGACAGTAGGAACTAGAGCCACAGCTTCCCTGCAGGTGCCAGGTCAACTGAACCAGGGAGACATTACAGGCGGATGCATAGGGGCAGAGCTATTACAGGGGATGCCAGTACACGTGGCATAGGATTGGTAGGCTGAAGTCTATTGTGGTCATTTAGCTCCTGCAGCCATATTTTAGAGTTAAAATTACACATGGAACTGGTTTTAAATGGCTGCTTCTCTTAAGTGTGTGTAGGTATGGTGTTTTGCTCTTCTTCAGATGCCTTTGCTTTATTTTCAGAAGAAATTGTTCTAGTTGGGTATAGCTCTTTTTTTCTCTGAACTCTTCAAGTATGGCTCTTCATAGCAAGAAGTATATTTGTGCCAAGTGTGACTTTCACAGCCAAATCTAAGGCAAGAAGGCCTTGCCTTTTATCACATACTTGCTTTTGCTGACTGCAGCAATGTGGAACCAAGTCTGTAGTGGACAGCCTGTCAAGAGAGTTATTTTAAGGGTTCTGGTGTGTTACAAGGCATTCAGTAACGAGGCTGTGATATGCAGTCATAACAATTTATATCCCCATCTAGAAACTAATATTTAGGTGATGTAACTTGAGTGACTATGAAGAAGGCAGTGCAGTGAAAGGAGAGGGTAGGCAATGTTGCCTTGTCTGTTTTTAACACTGCAAACTTGGGGAAAATCATACTGGTCTTTTTTCTTTGCCTGATTAATTGATTTCACCTTCTGTGTCAGGATTTCTTCCCTACAATTGGTCATATTTGCAATATTTCTTTCAACTGGAAAAGAAAACAGATAGTATAAGATAAAATGGTCTATAGAAACTTATGCCTGTCTATTCTGACACTGTGCTGGAGCCCCTGCTCATTGAACAGTGGAACTCAACTTTTTCCCAAGGATTATGGATTTAATTGCAAATGTGAACTGCAGTTTCCAAAGGTTCCAAAAATCTTCTGTTTTTTGCTTTAATTTTGTACCTCCGAAAAAGCAGGAGCTACCTTAACATAAACTGGACAACTCCGCATCTGTAAAGCCAGAGATGCAAGGAATGTCTAAATCTGTCTTTTTTCCGAAGTGTGAAGGAGTAGAATTTCAGTGACTCCTAGAGCTGAGATACTGTATCTAAAGACCTGCAAGGCTCGCAGGCCACTTCCTCAGCACTTACAGTACTACGTCACAGCTTTTGTCTTGAATTTTAATCTTGGACTCTATAACTCCCCAAGAAAAAAGTCTACACCACAGCTGCTTGTGCAGCTCAAAACTGAGATTATTTTTTAGAGGTAGAATTAAGAATAGTACAGGGAGTTAGAAGAGCAAGGAAGTGGAAATGCTCAAATTCACGTCTGAGTTGCCGGCCTTCTCATGTCATTTTTACTGTGAATCAGTTAAACCTTCTGCTTCTTTCTTTACTTCCTAGGACTGTTGAAACCGCATCTGAATTTTTGCATCTAGTTATCAAAGGCCTACAGCTAAGAGTCAGGCACCCAACACTGGTGCATGCTCATTCCTCTCGATCTCATCTGGTAGTTACATTAACCATAACCACAATTGTCTCCGGAGATAACTTTGGTAAGTAGGATGTTACTAAAATACGTCGAGAGCCAGTTGTTTTTGAAAAATGGCCTGTGGACTGTAAGACTTTCATATTGCCCTTTCCTCCTTTTTCCAACGCTTAATACATACCCTCGGTTCTTTGTCTTTAATGTCTAAATACCTTCTTAAATAACGGACCAGTCTGATTTCTCAATGCTAACAGTTTTCTTAGAGGCTTTCATTGAAACTTCTCACTTCACATCTCTTGACTTACAGAGTTCTTAAAGTTTTACAGTACGAAACAACTAATGAAATAAATTTTATCAATAAGATAGATGCTTAAATAGAGTGGTTAAATCACTTTGTGTGACGTATCATAATTATTCATGCTAACTTTGAGGTAAAGGTAACCATGTGTTTTAGGGATCAGCATAAGCTGTTGGTGAGAAAGAATTATTTTTTACCTGCTGACTTGCAAAAAAATCCATTAAATTCAGAATCTCTTGAACTGTTAATAATAGGCCACTGTAGGAACAGACTACGTAGTTGTCTTATTTAGTACAGCAAAACCTGTATTTCTACTTTTCATTACCACACCAAGACTTACCAGTTTATTGCTTTAGGAATAACTTCGACTTCTGGGGATTAACTTTGTTTTCTTTTGCTTATGTTGTAATTAGACTCTGTTTCCAGTGCTGTGGTCCATCTCCTTCATACTCTGCAACAACAATATGGTTTTAGAAAGTGGAAAATATTTAACATTTTTTCCCCTAGATTGCTATCGGAAATTAAACCGACAATATTAGCAAAACAGAACAAACAGTGCCCTCACTTACCTATGGCCCTTGCCAAAAGACACAGTTACTTCACATGTTGCAGCTCTAATGTTCCAGATGTTAGCTCTACCCAGTTCCAGGTTCTTGTCGATCAAGCAGATGTTACTTTTCAAAACACAGAGTGTTTGCACCGTTAGCACACCAGCCATCTTGTCTAGTCCAGTTCCCTTTCCCATTTCTAACTGCAGTCACCCTGCTACACCACGTCATCTGGCAACAAAACTCCAGAGACGCCTCTAATTTGTGGTGAATGCAGGCTCAGGCTTTCAGCTCACAGTGCGTGGATGAAGGTGAGCAACACAGGGGGGGAAAGCAGCATTGCAAATCAGATCTCACTGTAGCAGTGTGACAGTGTGTTCCGTCTACTTAAAAGGAGCAATTCCTGATTTAAAATCTAGGTGCAATTGTCACATATCTCAAAGCTGGTGATCTAAGTCATTAAATAAAAAGTCTCTGATGAGTTCTGCACTGAAAGCCAGGGTTAACAAGCAAGCGCTTTTTCAGGTTTGATGAAGGTCTTCTAAGCATTTTGTTTCAGTAGTATCCATTGTTTTAGAAAAGCAGTCACTTCACTTCTTCATCTCAAACTGAAGAGGACTAAGAACATTTATTTTTATACTGTCTGTCCTGAAGCCATTTATTCTGTGTAAACCAATACAGCTGCTCAGTCTACAGCGTGAACAGCTAGCTTGGGTATTAGCAACAGCCTAGCTGGAGAGATACAGAGCTCTGCAACCCAATTCAGTCTGCTCTTTATTCAAGTTTTGCAGCTGTGGCCTTCCTATTATTGCAACTAGACTCTTAAGTCCTCAAGAGAGTCTGTAGTCTCTATTACCTGCAGCAGGGTGTGTGCCTTTTTTTCTTTTATGTCTTTCCTCCCAAAAGAGAGAGGGATGAAAACCAAAACACTGAAGGAAAAAAAAAAACAAAACTGCTTAGGGAAAGCCATTTGGCACACATTTCTGGTAAGCTAATGTCACAGCAGCTTTTCCAGAGAATCTGTCTTCCTCCTGCTTCCCAGCAGCCAGAGAAAGCCAGATGCTGCTGCTAAGGAAGAGGAAGGATATGAAGCAGTATACTGCAGCTATAGGACTACCAGGACTAGTAGGCAACCAGCCTGAACAAGAGGGAGTGATGCTAATAGCTCATCATGTGGAGATGCAGCAGTGGGACACGACGCCTGAAGGAGGTCTAGAGGGAACAACAGCAAAGGACAAAACAGAAGAGGCAGGATAAACCTTTTCTTTCCTTTTTTTTTTTTTTAATTTTTCCAGAGCACCAGCAGAGAATGTTTCAAATGCTTAGAAACAGACTTCAGAGCTTGCTGTTCCCAAACATCCAAAATTGCACTTTGTTGGCAGTCAATCTAGAACATGAAGAAGTGCCTCTTTAAAGTCCTTAATGGACTCCTATTTCTTGTTTTCCACACTGAAGTGTGAACAATGAGGATATTATATACAACGCAACCTATACCAAGTCATGTTACCAACTGGTATGATCGGTTTGATGAGGAAAACATTAGATAAGATAGAAAAAGCTGTTCAGCCTGCCCATGCCATTGATTCTGACTCATATAATGCTTCAGTTATATATATATGTTCAGTTATATATATATATGTAATATCTGAAACAGCAGATATTGTACTCCCCCACTGATGCCCCATTTTTTCCCCATCTTGACTTCTAGTGTCAGTGAGAAGCTCTTGTTTGTTTCTTCCATTAAACAGGTACTTCATGGGAAGATGAACAAATCAGTCAGAGACTAAATAAAGAGGTTTCCTGCACCTATCCACAAAAAACAAGAGACAATAAATCCACCTCATCTTCCAGAGCCTCTTCACCAGCACAACTGGAAGCAACTGAGAAACTAAAGCAAGTCAAAACTAGACTGCAGCTGGTGGATCTGGCTGGTAGCGAGTGTGTCGGTAAGCAAACTTGTCTGTTTATGATGAAGTTGTTAGGAATGGTGGGCATGGATCCTTCCAGATCTGGATTAAAATATTTGCCTTTAGCTCTTTATGCAGGGATATATGCTACCCTGCTTTCACGCAGGGGGTGGTTTAAACACAGATCCTGACATAAAGAAAATTTTGAGGCCTGATTGTTCCAGTTCCATGCTGATACAGTTTAACTGAAAATCTGACTGCATAAGCCTGAAATAAGCCCAGGGCAGTTACCCCTATCATAAGTATATTATTGGCTCAGATTGGTTTTATTAGGCCCATTTTTCTGCTCTGAAAATTACCATGTCTTTGTACAGACATGTTTGAAGTGCATACATTATTTAAATATTACAAATGACTGTAATAACTGATAGCACTATTTTTCTATCTTACTGTGGAGAAAATCTTGAAGGAAGTTAGTGTTGAAAAGATAATATTGCCTTTGTTGTTTCTTCAAAGCATTTTCCTCCTCCCTCTTCCTCTATGCACACAATAATTTCAGAAACTTGATTATTTCCTAAAGGACAAGCTTTCTTACCAAGAAAAGCCATGCAGCCAAATGTACCATTCCAGAAATAATGTTTTGAAAACTGAACCAGTATTATGAAAGAGTCCTTTACATTACTGCCAAGAATCCTTGCTGCTCCTCACTGTTAAACTTTTGTTCTACAGAAAAGCCTAATATAATACATTATTTTTTTCATTTGCTCTGAGTGCTGGAAACTGCTTGGTAAACATGCAACTGAGCAATAGTGTGTGGTTTTTTTCTGTCAGTTCAACCAGGACAAATACTTACTTGGTTTGGGGCTCGGCAGGCTCACTGACATCAGTATTCATTGTGCACTATCAGTATTAGTCCAGCACATGTGGTAGACTATAACCTCTGCCACTGGCTGCACTGGTGGAGAATTTAAGATGCTGGACTTGCTCTAATAAAAGTGAGGGCTGCTCTTAACTCATAATTGTTTTTAAATGTAGACAAATCTAAGTGAGCAGAAGTACAGCAGAGAGCACACAATCTTAAGATGTACCTTGCCTTGCTAGCTCCACAGCCATCCTGTATCATTTACACCAGTTACAAGCTCAGTGATCCCTTTTTAGCAAACTCAGGTTCAGTTTGAAAACAGCTAAGTGCTCTGTGGAAGTTCATCTGACGAAATACAGATATTAGCAGTTTAAATGTGTACCCCCTGACCTATTTGCAGTTTTCTGCTTTACAGTGACATCCACTGTCTTAGGAGCCCCTCTTCAGCCTAGGGATGGCTACAGACACAGACCCAATGAAAGTTAGTCTGAGATAAGTCCTATCTCAGATTATTGTCCACCTTGTGGCAGGGTTTTCCAAACTGTTTTGCTCTGTGCATCTCTGCCAAGAGACTCTACCATTCCAGCTCCATCCTCTCCCAGGGTCACATTTCTACAGCCTTCACTGTCCAGGCTTCTGTTTTGTTTTGGTTTTGGTTGTTTTTTTTTTTGCTGTTACTGTACCTTTTCACACTTGCCTCTTGAACACCTCTCTTGTTCTCCCAGTTTGAAAAATGCTGGCCTAAGGGGAAAACAAGATCCCTAGCCTCTCTCTGTACAGCCTCTTTTTCTCTCTGGAGGTGGGACAGAAGGCAGTTAAGGAAACTGCAAGCCCCTTCTGACCCTGCCACTACCATTAGCTCTGCCTAGCACGGATCATGCGCTCTGGGTAACAAGAAGTGATCGCAGGTCCATCTGTAGCTCTTCCACTATCCTGAAGAAAGGCTGAATTTGAATAATGTGATGCTAATAGCAAGTTTCTCTTCCCCAGATTGTAGAGTTAAGGACAGGAGAAATTACTCTTAACTGGACACTCATCCAGACTGATCAAAGAGTTGAGATTGCGGCACCTTTTAAATTGGTGCAACTTGATGTGCAGACAGCACCCTTTCCAGTGTTGCTTGAGGGCAGTATAGTTAGTTACACACCGCCGTGCTAGGTGGGTGGTAAGAGGGCATCATTTTCCTGTATGAGCAGCTATAACAAATCATACCATAAAGAACATCGTCTTACAGACTTTGGTGAACATAAACCTCTCATGCTTAAGGCTGCTATACAGTTCTGTTTCTGCAGCTTATGCTATCAGTGCCGCACTTGTTTTTCCTGTTACAGACTAGGCAGTTAACTGTTATAAAAAATGGTGGAACACGATAGTCTTCTCTCCCCAGACACTGTGGACTGGTGTTTTCAAACTCAGTATTGTCTTGTCTGATCTTATGGTGTTCCTAATTTCTCAGTTCCCTATTCGTGATACATATGGAGCCAAGATGCATTGTACAGCTGAAGAGATCAACTTTAACAGGAGGTACTTCAAACCATCTGAAGGCACTGAACCTTCTTTAACCTTCCTTCAAAAGAGTAGAAATACTGAACAGCGTATTGGCAGTCTGGAGTAAACAACCACTGCATCTTGCTTTTGGCATGGGTGGACTGGAAGTCGTGGTTCAGAATTTGTCTTTAAAAACATCGTGTCAGAAGTCTATAAAACAACAACAGAACTTCTCACATGTAACAGTTGAAGCAGCTTTGCTTACCCTTACCATTGCCTTTTTCTACACTGTATTAGGTATGTCTGGAGTGACAGGCGCAGCACTGAGAGAGACATCATTTATTAACCGCAGCTTGTCTGCCCTAGCAGATGTTCTTGGAGCAATAGCAGAACAGCGATCTCATGTACCATATCGAAACAGCAAACTTACGCGTCTGCTCCAGGACTCTGTAGGTAAGGGATTATTCTGACTTTGGTTAACAATATGGATTTCATTTCCCAATCTTTTCCCCTCCTTCGTTACACAAAACTAGAGGAAGATCTTGTGTTGACATTCCTCCCATGTGGGCCTCTGTTCACAGACTGGCTTGGAGCAGTGAGTACACAGGTCTGGGAGTACACAGTGAGAGTTCTGAACTCCTGAATTTGGCAAAGCCCTGCTGTTTTCCCAAGGCTCAGTTTAGGAATACACTTGGAACAATCACAACATCTTTAATAGGATAGTGAAGGATAATGATTGCATTTCACTGGTGTTTCATGTCATGTACACGCTCAAGTCAAGCTTCAATCTTTATTACTACAGAGTGTAGTCATGTCTTTGCATGTTCCTTAATATTGTGCCCTGTAACAGTAAGGCAAAGGAGGGAGACTCCAGAACATATGCATGCTACTGTACTACAACTTTTTTTTGTATTTGGGTCACCTCTTCTTCTCTAGCTCCTCATCTGTGCTGAAATAGTTTCAAAGCAAGTGTAATTCCTGCAGCACTGTTGGACTGGTGTCAGTCCATACAGTAGTCCATTTTTCTTCAGCCAGAAAGCATCAGTCCTTATGCTTTCGTCTCTAGTTCAAAGCTTAGGCAGTGACTGTGGCAATAGTTCTTCAGAGTTTCTGAAAGACTATTCACTTTTGCTCAAACTTTTATTTTTCCGTAGTGCTGGAGTCCGTGCTGTGAAAGGGGAAAGCCAAAGAAACAAGTCTGTCTAGGAGCTAAGCTGTATGGGCACTGGGCCTGGTTTTAACCATGTCTGGTGTATGACCTGGGTGACACTGTTTAGATGAAGCACTAGAAGTGATGATTTCCTTGTTTGCTTAATCATTCTCTGAAATTTTAATAAATCTGTTTTGCTTTATCGTCACACACGGGACAAACAAATGTCACACAGAGAAGACCCTGAATTTGCAAGCATTTGACAAAGCTTAGTGAAGTGTCCATACCCATAACATACATGCAGACTAACCGGTGATGCTGTAATGTAGATTTTTTTTCCCCTTACAAATAATGAAATGTTTATTCTACTGGAGCAAACATCATATTGTTAGACACAGACTTCCTTTTGAGGAGTTGCCTGTTTTCAGCAGCCAGCCCTCTTCATGTAGTCTTCTGCTTCATAAAAGAAATGGCAGCCTAAGCTGGTTGCTATGTAGATCAGTACATTACTGGTACGTAACTTACTGAAAGTAATGAGATAAATGAGCGTGTTTTGGCTTTTTTCCTGCTTCTAGGAGGTGATGCTAAACTGCTGGTGATGCTGTGCATCTCTCCCGACCAGAAGTACTTAACAGAATCAATGCAGTCTCTGGGATTTGGAACTCGTGCTCGGCAAGTTCAGAGAGGACAAATCAAGAAAAAAAAATCTCGCAGCGCCGAGTAAAGCAAAATAAAACCTAAGACTCCTGTGGATTAAAGTATTATTAATGAGTTCCTCAGACTGAAATGTATATTGTTGTCCTAAAGCCATTCTTTTAGATATCAACTGCCAGATAAAACAAACAATCCTCAACATGGCATTAGTAAGCCGTAAACCTGCTGATAAAGTTCTTGCTCCAAAGATAATAACATGTATTGACAACAGCTACCAACTCTGGTGGAATCTCATAGAAATAAATCAGGCTTTTTTAGGAAAGCTACTTCAAGCCATGGTTTAGGTGATGTGTTTCCTTTAGGCAAGTAAGTAGAACTAAGTCAACAGACCCCTGATTTAGGATGGCTTGCTCCTGAAAGGCCAAGGCTGCCTTCTGTTTTCTCAGTAGAAAACAGGAGTCTGAATAGCATTCCAGTGCTTCAAAGCAGCAAATGAAATACTTCCTCACAGCTTAGATTAAAATGAGACACATCATCATGGCTTGCTCTTCTGCCTGGCATGGATGGGGTCATTCCTAATGCACTGTCGACGGGTGGGAGTGTAAAGGAACCCATCAGCTGTACTGAATGGAGTTCTGCTCTCTGGTTTTAGGTGTGAAATAATGGCACTAGTGAGACGGAGAAAAAGGAGTAAGGCTATAGCTGCTATCCCTCTAGAATGTGGCCTAAGAAGCAAGTGAGGGGTCATACAGCCTTTTGAAAACACACTCAGGTTAAATGGTTGGAGCAAATCCCAGCGCTGCTGAGTTCACTGTGACTACAGCTTTGCTAGTTGTTTTTTTTTTGTTTGGTTTGGTTTGGTTTTTTTTGCTCCATCAGTGCTGAAGGACCCTGAACTACAGATCCTAATGGCTAAAGGGCCCTAAATTGTACAACCGTTTTGGTAGCAGCCTTGCTTGTGGTTAACTAAAGAAATGTAAATGAAACAACATCACAACATTGAAGTTGTCTGCACATTATAAAAGCGTAAATACATGCTGCCCGTCCATCAAATGAATAAAACACCAAGAACCCAGCTCATGATATGATGCATGTCATCCTCAAGAGACTTTTACATTCATTCACCAATACTGAAACAACATCACACAGGGTTTGTGCATGAAGTTATACTGACAGAAGTTTCAAGGAAACTTAAGCAAGATGAAAAGTGGTTCTGAGATGAGTAGCTGGATTCAGATCACATCTGGTGTGTTTTATGCACTGCCTAACTGCTCAGCAGAGGCCTCAGGATTCACTCTGAATTTTTACCTCCAGGAATCGCTCTGCCTCTAGACTGGGAGAGAGGTCAGCGGTAGGTCACTGCAAGAAGGCTTAAATTGCAGTGGCCTGCCCAAAAGGCTGGAGTTTATAGTACTCCAAGTCACTTAACCTTTGCAAGCATAAATATTTATCCAGAGATTATATAGCATACTATTATTGGAATTTCATCCTTGAATATGTAACAGCTGCTGTGTTGCATGCAGTGTGCTCTGGTGCTCAGGACATTGGCACTGCAACTGGGAGATGCAATCATACTTGTTTTCCTAAATAATGTCACGAGGGTAACAATGCCTCAACTTTACCTGCTTCCAGCTGTAACAGATGGGTAGAAAAAGAGTCTGGACACAGGACCTTATAAAGCTGAATAGTCACTAAGGGAATCTCAGATAAGAAAGTGTCAGAGTGAGGAATGTCAGCCTGTTACATGAAACACGGCAGCAGACAGCTTCAAGCTTGCCTTAGTCTCATGACAGCTAGGCTATTAAATCAGCCAGGATTAGAGCTCTGAAAGAGGTTAAGTGACAAGAGAGGGCTAACTGAATCCACCAGCACCTTTAAGTTCTTCAAATATTTTTGAAGATTTGGCACTTTCTAAGTGTCGCAAACTGTTTTCTGGAGTTGCTCTTCAAAACTTGGCATTTATCTACCATCTGTGTGACACGGAAAAAGCAGCAATCCTTATTGTTCAAGCTGAGAAATAAAACCTTCAAATATCAGCAAATACCAAAAGTTTAAGTTTCTACATTAACATAAACTCTGCCAAATTGTGCAGATGCAGCATTCCCTATTCCTGTTTTCCTTGTCAGTGTAGCGTATTACTCTCTGACCTACGCAATGAAGCGTACAGGATATGCGGGGCAGCAATGCTAATATTTTGCTCTAAGAACTTTCAGTTTTGGAATTTCCTGGGTTACAGAGACTTGACTTCTCGATCCCAGTATCAGCTTTGATGCACTGAAGGAAAGAAGGGTAAAAGTTGCAAGGGTGAAATGGCTTTACTCTGGCATGCAAGTTCTGCTAGTGCTCAGCTGTATCGCGCCTGCACTGTCCTGTCCCCTTGCCAGCTGCAGTAGACAGGCTTCCTTCACACAGCGAGGCAAGGCACCGCACAGCCCAGTTACCCCTTGAACTGGGCGTCAGATGCACCCCTCGAATTTATTCTGCCTTTTGCCTTGCCCTGCTGATGAGCTGAGCAAACTATGCAAGCAACAGCAGCTAGCTGCCTCCAGCCGCTTCTCAAAAAGCCTACCCACTACTGAAACCACAGAACACCGGGGATACGCACACACACAGACCTATATGAAGTTAGCAGAAGTCTAGACACAGAATCAGACAACGGCCTTCAAGGTACAAGTCCAACATATGGCCCTAAAGTGGAGTTTGGTGCATGCGTTTCTCGGTGGGTTTATCGTCACAGATGAACCTTACCACCTCCAGCTGTTGGTTCCCCTTGCAGTCCAAGGAAAGGGGTTAATAGGACAGAGCCCCTTTCGGCACATCTCCCTGGTCCAGAGAGCGAGTCCAGCCAGGCGGTTTCAAGCCCCGACTCCCAGTTTGCCACAGTTAGAGAAGCCGGTTGCTCAAGAACCTGATTTTGAAGGGTATGCAACCACTGTGGAGGTTTCTCACTTATTTCCACCTCGATCCCTACCCTTCCCATCCAGCTCTGCCCTTACGCTCTGCAGCTCCGGCCCAACATGCCTTCCTTCCCCCTGTGCAGATCCGTCCCCGGCCCACTTGCAGAGCCCCGCGTCCTGGCCAGGGAAGGCGGCGCGCAACGAGCCCGAGCAGAGCGTACGGCACGGCAGCTGCTGCCCCTTAACGCCACGCGAGGACGTTTGCGTAGCGCCCACGGGGAAGGCCTTCGCGCCGGGCAGCTTCCCAGACCCCAGCAGCTGCCTCGCGCAGCACGCGGCTGGCGTGCCGCACGTTCACGCTGCAGCCCACGGCACCCTGCGCGCTCTGCGGACAAGCCACCGAGCCTCCTCGTGACCCAGGAGCGCGCTCAGCAGCAGAGAGCAAGGAAGTGACTTGATCCGCAAAAGACCACAATTGCTTAACGGTGCTGCGGCTCAGCATGGGCTTAATAAATAATAAATAAAAAGCAGTAATTAAACCAGCCAGCCCCTCTGGCCAAGTCTGAAACAAAACCTTGACCTCTGCTGAAGTTTGAATATAATTTCCACGTGTGGCTTCGTGCCTTGGCAGCAGCCACACCACAAACAGAGGCTGCTCTTGGTTTTAGCCAGGCTAGGAAAACCATAATTAGCATTGGAAGGTTCACAAAAATGTTTAATTTGTTATTAAATAGTCATCATTGCTGATTCCATTTGATGAAGCACTTTTCCAAACCTCTGCAGAAGGAACAGGCAAGACGAAGCGGTTACGGGAAAGGGCTTTCAGCTCCCGCTGTGGAGAAGTGGTCGCAAGCTGACGGGGAAGCTCCTCGTCCACCAGGAGCAGCGGCGGCAGCGTCTGCTGACGGAGGAGAGACAGGCCCCGCGCGCAGGAACGCTGAACGTACCGCGGCCTCTCGCAAAACCAGCTTGGCTTTTGAGCGATGCATTAAAAATAGCCCCAGCCAGACAAAAATGCAAGCCACATACCATACAAGGGAGGGCAGAGGGCGATAAAGTTTTTTCTGTGATAAAATTTGAGCTTTGCTGAATTCATGTAGGTATCTGCCTAGGAGGCTGGGGGGAGCAGACAGCTGCACTCAGTTTTGTTTATCTGAATTCATCTTTAATAAACGGCAAGGTGCCAGCGGTCTTGACTGAGGTTGGCAACGTGTCCAAACAATAACCGCCCTAAAACTGCGCCCAGCCACTCTTTGGGGACGTTCAGAGGCAAGCGTTTTGCAGCGTGCCGGGGGCAGGGAGAGGGAAGGCAGCGAGCCCGCGGGGCACTGCCATGTCTGAAAGGTTTCAGCTCGTGCCCCGCAGCGGGCAGGTGCCAGGGACAGAGGCCCCGTGCTGCGAAGGGTGCGAGTGCCGCCCGTTTCGGGCACAGCCTTCGGCTTGTCCCACGGTGCTGGCACCTTGCAGGAACCACGTGGGCAGTGCGCAGAGTGCTAAAGCCAGCTGATCAAGCGTCTTTGTGCTCTACTGCAAATCCCGCCCTGAGCTCTCGGACAGAGAGTTTTATGCAGGCTGCTTTAACAGCCTCCTCACTTCACGACACAACTCCTCTCCACCTGTGTTGTTACCCAAGATCTCGCATAGAAAGACGGGATGATCTCTTTTCCCCGCACCCAAGAGTTTGAGTTGGATCAGACAACGCATTTGGAAGAGGAGTCCCAAACTCAATACTTGAATAACTTGATGCGATGCTCCAAATCCACCTCTTGTGTGTTCAGTATGACATCCCTAATGACTTGGAGATTAACCTCAGAAATCCTGCTGAAATGCTTAACCGATGAAGTGACCAAAGACATTCGAATGTCAGTACTAACAGCTCAAACACAAGGGCCGAAATATGGCAACAAAAAGAGAACTGCAGAGCTCCAGCTATAACAACAAGTAGGCAGTAACAGCCTCGATAAGAAACAACGTTGGAAACATCAGGCCGCTGTTAGTTATCGAACTCCAGAAACAAGAGGTTTACACAGCCCATCCACAGACTGCAGGTGTGAAATCACTCCTCATTTCCCTGGGGAGCGAAAGTTAAGCTGCGTTATCAGCCCCTTCTTCTTCCAGCTCCTCCAGCTTCATGCTTGCAAGCATCTCCTCCAACATGCGTCCCCTCTCGCCCTTTTTCTGTAACACGAAATTACTACCCTGGCAGGGATGAGTCAGTGCCCAACAGTTCACTTAAAGGCAAGTACCAGAGGAGCATTACTCCCTCTCATTTTCCTCTGGACTTCACTAAGAAGTTTCTTCACTCTTCTAAACAACAAAAAAAACAACAAAACAAAACAAAACAGAAAACTGAAACCGCTACTATAAAAAGCTCTGGAATCTATGCAGAGGCTTTGAAGGTCCGAAAGACAGAAGATGGTGCTTCCTCCCTCACTTCACGGGGCAGGAAGACTGCGATGCCTGACCACAACAGGCTGTACGCGCACCTTCCCCAGCACCAGGTCTTGCGTTTGCCCACCTGAACAAGGAGAGAGGACTTGCGACAGACACACCGATGCAGACACTCCTGTCTGCAGGCAGCTCACAACAGCTGCTCTCTGGACATGGACTGCCAGCAGTAGACCTACATTTTTTCAGCATGAACAGGTTTGAGCTAACCCCTTCTACCTCAGTCCCAGAAATCCTGGCACATCAAAACATCACAGCCATCGCAATCCCAGCCGCAGGTCAGGAGCTCAGCTCTCCCGTGCACAAAGGGCGCAAGAAGGTACAGACAGCAAAAACGTGCCCTTGAAGGAGGATCCAGGGCAAAGGATGGGAAGCAAACTACCTGCGCAGTCACCACACAGGTCCCAGGAGGGTTCCTGCTGGTGACAATACAGCAGTTCCCGAAATCCTGGTAAAAAGCCTTCTCCGGTCAAATCACGTAGCAGGGAAATGCAATGCCGAGGGATGCTGGGCGCCTGGTCTCCTGCCTCTTACAACATCAGCACTGGATCCAGTCAGGCAGTGGAGTTTGCATGAGCTTGGAAGTAGCTACAGATGTTCTCTCTGGCCAAACTGCGGCCAACAGAGCAGCCTGCTCCATGCTCACACTACTGCACCCACCTCCTCTTGTCGTGGGTGAGCACGCTCCCAGCTGGCCCAGCCCATTCGCAGGTCTGCTCCTGCTGCATCCCTCCCTAAGTGAGCCTCGCGAGCCCAGCAAGGAGAGGGACCACCACGGGACGGTGAGGTGTTCCCTCCACAGAACAGGCCAAACCAAGCCTGAGGATGGCGAGGAGGTGGCAGCTGCCGGTGGGGACACCTCTGTCCACTCACAGGCAAGCTGCACAAGGCAGCACCGAGCTGCTTCAGCCAGAAGACCTGTTTGGAGAACCCAGCCAAGCGCTCGGGATGCCATCACAGCATATGGTGGCCCCTGAAACGCTGGCTCCCCGGGCAGGATGAGGTGTTGACACAGAAGATCAGCATAGAGCTGTTATCTGGGGATGCGCAGCTGTTTCCAGGACACCATCACATTACATGCACCGCTGACACAGCCAATGACCCCATCCAGCGCCAGGGCCCACGCGCCGGAGCTGCTCCATCAGAGCACCGCCGGTCGGGCCCAGCTGGGGCTGCCAGGACACGACCAGGCACGAACAGCACACGGGACGGGACACCCGAGCAGGCCACGCTCTGGCTCACACGCGATGCCACCATCACAAGCCCGAAGGCAAGGAGAGGCCTCACAGCAGGCACAAGAAAGCAAAATCATCTGGCCCCCGAGAAAGCCGGGGACATTTAGATGCCACCTACCTCCCATGACGAGTGGCAAGGGAAGGAGAGACCAGGGCACAGAGCCCGTGGGAGCGCCAGCAGAACTCCAGCAGACAGGAGATGCCGGAAACGCCGCGGGGCTGACCAGCACAACGCCAGCTCCATCAAGTCCTTGCGGCAGCTCTGAGCCAGCCCTGGGAGTTCAGACGTGGTCGGCGCTTTGCACCCCATGGCTGAGGCCCGACCCTCGGGGCTGAGGTCAGCCAGACCGTGGCCCGAGGCTCTGTTTGAGCACCGGCTTTAACAGAGCCGGCCGGGGCCCCCAGCGCCTCCGGCCGGCCCGCACCGAGCGCCGCTGCCGCCAGCTCAGTCCCTGCAGCTCCCCAGCGCCGAGCCCCAAGCTGCCGCCCACACCTGGCTCCCGGCACGTCGGGCCCGGTGGCATCGGCCAGGGCATGCGGACCCTGGGAGAGGCGGCTGCTGGGTTCGTGCGCCTGTCGGGAAGCACGAGGCCGAGGTCCTCTGCAGGCTGAGAGAGCGGGACCACAGAGCCGCTCTCCTAGGAGAGCCCCACGCACGGTAAGACGAGAGCCAGGCGAAGAGATAAGGACATCGGGAGGTACAATGCACCGCAGCCTCACAGCACAGCTCTTCCCAGTGACGCAGGAGATCTTATCAAGGCTTCACCACGTTACCGGCACCCGTAGCCGCGCCATCGCTGCCTGCAAGTTACTCCTCACACCAGCATGTGTACGGACTCCTCCTGCAGGGCTGTATCACTAGGACGCTCCGGACAGGGCGAACGGAGGGAACGGTTTCCATGCCCCACCCCAGTAACAGCTTATGACTTCTACAGTGAACACCACTTTAGAAAAACCGAGAAGCAAGCAAGCCCAGCCACCCACCCCAGCAGGGCTCTCCTTACTTCTCTCGCAGGCACCTCATCCACAGGGCGGGCTGGTAACTCATCTCCCTGTAGGTCTGCAGAGACCTCCTCCTTTCCCCAGCCCTTCTCTCCAGAGGACAGCTGGTTTCCTCTGCTTTGATTGTGCTCGTCTGTGGCACCCTCCACCTGGACCTGCTACCAGCTGTGCCAAGGTATCTGCTGAGCTGCCAGGAGCTCTTTCTGGCCCTGCCCCTGGGCAGAGGAGAGCAGCTTAGGAACACCAGGAAACCTCATGTTCCTCCAGGCCTGGGACGTTACCTCCGAAGCAGCTGTCCCTGCTGTCACCATGCTCTGCATTTTATTCATGCATCCTCTGTACGAGAAATTGTACTTGAAGCTTTGTGGGCACCTGCCTGGAAATACAGAGGCAGCTCTGAGGCCACAGGACTGCAGTGATGAAACTGGGCCAGAGTGGTGGTAGCAGCATCTGGGGCAACAGCTCTGGGGCTTTCTTAAAGCTTGTTACCCTTAGAGGTCCCGGGTTGTCTGAAAGCTCAGCCAGAGCTCTGGCAACATCCTTGGAAAGTCACCCACATGAGCTCCTGCCCTGCTCTGCTGGGCTGCAGGAACAGAAAAAAGGATAAAACCAGTGAAATGGCTGCAGAGCTCTCCCTTCACGTGCTAGCCCTTACCCTGTATTTTTCAGCAGTAATTCTGCTTTGGCTCTCAAAGCGGTTTGTGTTGAAGCAAATTGAAAAGAAAAGCTTTGTGCCCTCTCTATTATTTGAGTGCAAACATTAAGCAAAATTGCATCCAGCTGCTCCCACAGCAAATCCTGCTGCTCAGCTACTGCTGCAGGACGCGGCTAGCTGAAGGCAAGTGCGCATAGCCGGGCTGGGACTGCGGCTCTCAGAGGTGCAGCTGCTCCCAAGCAAGTCCCAGTTCCACACACCTGACCTCAAGGTATTTCCTAAGTGCGACTTTGGTTCTAGATGCTCAAAAATACACCTACACCTTTCGGACGCAGGTGTGACGCTCGGGTCTGAGCCGGCCTGGAGGGGAGGTATGGAGGCGTGCACCCAGCAAGGAGCAGGGAGGGACTGCCTTGCTGCAAGCCCTCTGGTCCGAAACCCCCTGATGGGGGAGCAGGCCACATCCAGAGCTTCATTTTCTGAAAGGGCGAGGAACTGTGGGAACTGGTTGCTGTTGCCACGACCGTCAAAGCATTCAGGCTATTTGTTAGCTGGTCGCAGCAATGAGGCCGAGTACTTTCTGCGGCTAATGCAAACTAATTTCTCTCACACCAAACACCCTGCTGTCTCTAAAGCATTCAGTGGTATTTTCCATGTGGTGGGTTGAGACTGAAGACTTCCAGCATATGCGGTATCCAGTTATCTCACTGCACATTGAGAGCAGCAGTGACTGGAGGAAGAAGAATGAGGATTGCTATAAACGTGTTTATGAGACCTAAAATAAAAATGCAGGGCAGATATTTCCAGGAATAAAAATAAAGCAGAATTTTAAAATACCACAGCTATGCTCTTCAACTGCCCATATTCAGGTGCCCCTGCAGTCTACTGGAATGGATAAACACCATTTTGGTCGTTACATCTCTGTGGTAGAACAAGAGACTTCCAGCACAAGGGTGCTATTGGGACCTCGGTGAAAGGCAAGGCCTCACCGAGTCCCACCCGTCCCGTCAGGGAGAGGCCGCAGCTCTCCGGCTCTGGGGTACGGCGCGCTCAGCGGTTTTCTCTCCCGCACACCTCCCTGCTGGGGGCTGGAACCGACGCGGACATCCCGCAGCTGAAGCACCGCTGGCTTCCAGAAGCTGAGAGGGAAACGGAGCAGCTTGGGCTCGCGGCCTCTGGCCCCGGTGCCGCGGGCCCTACGGCGCTGGGCNGCTCAGGGTGCCCCAGGCCCCGGCCCCTGGCGCGGGGGCATCGCCCCGGGCAGGACCGCTCGCCCTCCGTCCGTCAGGGCTCCAGACCCGGCCCGGCCCTCCAGCAGCCCGGGGAACGGGGTGCACGGGCCCTCTGACAGCGTAAAGGTGCAGACCCCCCCAGCTTTACTTCTCCAGGAACAAGAAAATGGGCACATCTCTGTGCCTCAACTTACCCCACATTAGCTAAGTGCTGGGGAAAGCCTACGTGGGAGTTTTATTCCCTTCCTCCTCCTCCCCCCAGCAGCGAGGCCTCCAGGAGAGCCACGAGGGCACAATCTCCTCTGTGAGCTGAGCACAGCCCCTGGAGAAGGCTCCCGTGAGAGGAGCAGGCTCCACACCCAGGCCCTGCAGTACAGGAACAGTATGGGCACAGGCGACAGTGGTAGGGACAAGAAAGAAGAGCTGCCAGGAGAAGCCTGGACAAACTGGCCACGAGACAGCATCCCTGAGCAAGGGGAGCACTGCTGCTGGTGGGCAGGGAGCTATGGCAGAGATGTTACCCACCCCTGTGAGTTTTTATGACCAATTCTTCCTTGTAAGCATTCAGGCTCTTGAAACACCTTTAGTTTCCCAGAGCTCACTGCTCTCACTTGGCCTAAAATACACAGAGCAGTTGAAAACTCCCCCTCTGTCAGCTTTAGCAAAACACAGTGCTTAAACATCTTCAGACCTTACCTCAGTGAAACTCCTGCACTTGTTGCGCCTCAATACTGCCACACCACCACTTCCCTTATCCCACATTGTATCACTTTATTGAATGCGCATGGGATTCACTGGTACCGCAAACCCCATCTTCAGAGACAGCCTCATCCTGTATATTCTAGGCAGCAGCCACACTAGCAGGCAAGAAGGTGCTATTACTCTATTTCTTGTCAAGCAAAGCAATGGAGAAATGACAAAGCCCTTCTGAGTTCGACTACTTAGTATTTGCCTGTTATTTAGTTTTACCTCCATCTGTAACCAAACCCCCTAATCAAAGCTGTACGAGCCTCTGGTCCTTGAGAACATATAAAGTAATTACACAGCAGGTGCTGGACAGAAGTGTGAAATACAAGGGGGAAAAGCTGCAAGACTAGGGGCAACACTACACTGTTGAAGTACATAAAAAAAAACTTTTTAAAAAAAAAAAGCACACGAGCTTTAACAGTCCATAACATCACCAGAGAAAAGGAGAAAAAGAATTTACAGGTAAACTGCAGCCAGCAAGCTCCTTTGAGAAGACATGCAAATAGTTATACTGTGGCACTCCTTCAGAGATTTTATGTCCCAAGACAAGCAAAACTTTCCTTTATCCACGCCAGACACTAGGCCAGCAGGTTAGGTGACTTACAGCAGAGAGCTTTTCAGCAGCAGTTTGCATCACAGGGGCTGGTGTGCCTGTCCTCAGATGCAGCCCCCCGGGGGGGATGCTGACAGGATCTCTCTACACCCTTGGGAGTTGTTCACACGCTTGGTCTTCTCAACTAACCACCAGGAGCAGCTTAATGTGTCTTGTGTCTCGGTACTCAGATTCAGCTCCCATCAGTGCCCCTGCTCACTCCAACCGGCTGGACTGGGTCCTCAATGCATGACAGAGGCCCCTTTGGCAACTTGTTGCTGAGACGGGCAGGGAAGAAAAGGAGTTGTTCCAGAGACTGCAGCGTTTCTGGTTCTCCACTGGAAGCTGAGCTCACGTGGCATACAGTCTAGCAGCAAATTCATTTCCAAAACCTATCTAGCTCAAATGGAAGATACTACTGACATGCACTTCTTGGAGCGGAAAAAAATTATACAATTACCTTTTTCTGTCCATACTTTATTGCAGGTGTACATATACTTATTTATATTTATTTATTTAAAGAAATTCCTTTCATGGAAAGGAGAAACTTTTACCATTAAAATAGAGTGATTATACCACGAGTATATTACAAATATGTACAAATATTGGCAGCTAGTTTCTAACAACAGCTGATAAATGCTTACATATTACCCATTACCGAACTAATCAAACAAATAATAAAAGATATTCTAAATCCAAAGACAAAAAAGAGATCTATTACTAGCAGGAACATTTTTTTCATATGAATACAAAAACTTGCATATCAGATATTCACAGTGCTTGTAAGGTATTAATTCATTCTCAAGTCTACACACAGAAGCGTCCAGTCTCCCCTCCATACGCATATGTAACTTACAGTACTGGGGGGAGCTGCGTAGACCGCTGGATGAAGACGGCCAGACTGGGAGTTTGCCTTCCCCACCTGCCACGAATAAATTACTGGGAACCCCCATGTCCATACAAGGCAATGGATACTCATGCAAGAGGCAGTCATGCTGCTTTCAGGCACTGGTATGTTCTGTGAACCAGCAACACTAGGACTGCAGCATTTCACCAGTTCCATTTAGGGTTTGGTAGCTGTAAAAAGAAAACACCAAGCTGCTTAATGGTAATAAACACTTCAGTAAGCTGGTCGGGCTGAGGCAGGTATGACTGTAGTTGTCTCTGAGACAAGCGTGCACGGATGTGAGCGGGTGGCACACGTGTCTTTCGTGACGCTTTCCAAACAATGATACCTGCTGCATTTTGAACTTTTTCCCAGTTAACAACCATTGCCAGAACCACAAGCAGTTGCACGTCAGCACGCGTGGGAGAGCCATGGTTCAGCAGAGCTGTCACTGCAGACCTCCCCCACCTTTCTCACTGGCAGGTGGGCACCACCGCAGCAAGAGCCATCCCCCCAGCTCCGTGGCAGGTGCAAGAGCAAGGCTGCTCCCTGCAGCACTGCCACCGGCCTCCTGGATCTTGGAGGTGCCCATCTCCCACACCTTACAGCCAAAGAGGCCCCAGGTATCAGGGGAGGCTTGACTAGACCGTTCACAAGCAGCTAGGTCTCCTTTCACCATGAGGTCCATTTAGGAGAGTTTATTTTGGATACAGTAAATACACCTCAAATACTCTAAAGGCATTTTGACTTTGCTTGGAAGTATGGAAAAAAAGGCTATGGTGAACACAGATCATAATTGTTCATTATGAGAAAAAAGAACAGTGTGATCAAAGAGGGCATAGTCAATTAAGTTGTGGTTACAGTGAGCTTGTGTCCATCGTTCATTCAAACATACAGCTGCAGTTTGTGCTGGATTTGTCTATGAGAATGTACAGCCACTGATGTCGCTTCAGTAAATGCAGATGCATCTGGTGGCCTGATGCTCTGTCTCTACACCACATTGACTTGCATAGAAATAGATTACAGACATCACAGATCTGCTGTTTTAACAGCGTACAGGAGTGCAATTTACCTGACAACTGCTAAGCCTGTCAAAGCAGCATCTTGAACCCTCCTCAC
This sequence comes from Chauna torquata, assembly GCA_013399475.1. Taxonomy (NCBI): domain Eukaryota; kingdom Metazoa; phylum Chordata; class Aves; order Anseriformes; family Anhimidae; genus Chauna; species Chauna torquata. Next base: position 71,647 of record VXAL01002115.1, on the reverse strand, counting down.
TGTGGTCTGACTTCCTTTCCTAAATGCAGCCATCTTCATCTTTTGATTGATCAACACTGTACAACACACGCTTCCCAAATCAGCACAATAGCATCATTCTGCTTCTAAAGATTGCAATAAAAAAAATGATTGGTTTCCACCTGCAAGGTTATCAAAAGCTGGGCACAGGTTACACGTGGACCTAAGTACAAGATTCCCAAGTGCTGGGAACTGATGGGGAGGGGATACTAGCAGGAGGGGGAGAGAGGGAAGGAAATCAAACAAATATACATTTATTTGGATGTAACAAGGTAGCAGGGTGTTTTCCACACCAGATAAATGCCTTAATCAAACAGCATAATTATAGCTATTTTCCTGGTGAGAGCCAGCGTGGCCAGCTCCACGGGACTCAAAAATCACCAAACAAGTACCCTTGGTTCGACCCCCCCCTCCCCCAGCACTTCCATCATCGCAGGCTCTACAGCATCACTTGCATGACCTGTGCAGGACTAAGCTGAACACAGTCACTAGTAAATCTTTGTTCATCCAGAGCAACTTTCTCCAGTCCATACTTGCCTCCAAAGCAGAGTAAAAATTTCTAAGGAACAGGTTTATAAAAAAAAAAAAAAGAACAACAAAAGTATGATTCAAAGTAAGGGGTGATCATGCCTGGATAAATTCTCCAGTCACACTCCTGTCTTCCAGAGTCAGTCAATCAGTGCTCCTGATTTGTCTTCTGTACACTCAGAAGCAGCCAAGTCATTTGTTTCACCCCTTCCCCCATCTCCCTCCCCCCCAGGATGTAAGAAGTTATTTACCAATCTACATCATGGCAGTAGACAACAGCTGACAGACACTTCCATCTGTTGCATAAAAAAAAGAAAACAGAACCTACATTGTATTTGGCTGGATGCTTACAATAAAACAAAACAAACAGAAAAACTCCCAGCAGAGCAGGTCTTGCTCCCAGTAAAGCAAACAGGCAACTTTTGTGCATTACAATCAGAAAAGGCTAGACTTTTCCATACACAGACCTCCAAATATGTTCAGGGTATATCCTGGCCTGACAGCTGTTGGCAGCATTGCAGCAGCACAAGCTCAAGGCAACCAAACTATCTGTATTCTAGCATTTACATAAATGGACCACAAGAGAAAGGCAGGAAGCTAAACTGACATGGACCTTTTAAATTTCTTCGATAAATCCATTTAGACACAATGTTTGTTTCACCAGCTCAGTATCAATTTTGGTCCACTGTTTTTTTTGTTTTGTTTTGTTTTTGTTGTTGTTGTTGTTGTTGGTTTTTCCGGTCACTGCTAATGATGCGGGCCACTTCCATTTTCTGCTCAACAGACACTTCAAATGCCAACTTTAAGTGCTACACTCCAGTTGATTTGCCCTGTAGTCAGGTCTACAGAAGTGACACCACTTACTGATTATGGAGTTGAGTACAAAAGCTGCTCAATCTCCTGCAAGAACCAGTGACATCACATGTGTTAATGAGGTATATATTTCCATGATGAGCTGTTTCCTGGTATGGAAGAGCTCCAATCTCATTAAACCACAAACTCCTCCGGCAACTGGTCCTCTCCCAGAAGATCCAAGGAGAGGCAGTTCATGGATCGCTTCCCATAAAGGGCAGACTTGGTTTTGCAGTCCGCTGTGGAATAAACGCAGCCATAGATAGCCAGCTTATCCTCCAGGCTGCAGCCAAACGTGTAGCTGTGGGACGTGTCCGAAGATAGCGTGGCGCTTAGTGGCGGATGCCGGCGCTTGTAAAGGTGGATGTCATCCAAACTCCGGCTGTGCTGGTCCGTGCAGCTCCTGCCTTTGGGTGACTTGACCTGCCAGTTCAGTAAAATGCACATGAATAAAAATGATGAGCTCAGACACAGCCTAAGGATGCTGACTGTGCATGCTTCAAGTTTTCCAAATTGTCCTTCCACTCCTTCAAACAGCCCCACCAGCCTTCTGAAGCTTATTGGGCTTAATGAAGAAGCTGCAAAGCACTAAGAAGTTACAAGTGCATTCAGCTGCCCTGCCACATTGCACCAGATCTTGTCTGCACCACGTCCTCAGTTTTCAGTACAATGGACAAGACACTGGACAGGTATTAACATCTGAACAATCTGACACTTGGCAGAACCGTGCAGCCAGCCTGACTAATATATATATTAAAAAAAATTACCCCAACTACTTGAACACACAGAGGCAAAGTTACTGAAAGTCTCATGAGCTGAAAGGAAGGTTGAGGGCAACTATGCAAACTAATGGGTTACAGTGTCCAAAATTCACTAAGTGCAACCTATACTTTCATCTACGTAACACTGCTCAGAAACAAAGAAAACAGGAGCAACAAAACAGCAGGAATTCCCAGAGACAGGTGTCATACTACACAAGCTGTAGGTGATGTGGCCTCTGTGGAGGCATTACTGACCATCCAAGACACTTCCAACTTTCCCACCTGTTTTTTCTTGCTCTCTCTTGATAAACAGCTTCTAAATGCTAATTTTATTACTTAATATTAAACGAAGACACTACTGTTAGCAACACAGAAAAGTGCCTCCCAGTACCAATTCTCTCACATACACTGGATGGGAATTAGAAAACTACCCTGAGGAAACTATGTTGGCTCAGCTGTGCTCTCAGAGAAACAGGCATACACTGCATACTCCACTCAACACTAAGGAAACCCAGTATTTGATGTGTACAAGTGGCAGCTAGGGGGAAGAGATGTCTCTTCAATTGCTTAAACAGTCCTGTGTTGATCAGAAACACTTATAAAACATATACCTCCCAATCAGTTAACAGCACAAGTGTGTGTTGGTAAAAGCATTAACATAAAAACAGTACTTTAAGCAAGATACCTCCTCCTTGACTTGCTGTCTTAAGTCATTCAACTCAAATATAGAAATAAGTTCATTATGATTTACACTGCACAGTGTTCAGCTTTGGAAAAAATAACCAAGATTTTATTCCAACCTCCTATAGCACTTAACAGATTACTTTCCTGATAAGTGAAAATTCCTTATCACTTTTGACTGTGTCCAATAAGAAGCATGACAAGAGAAAAAGTCTTAAGACATGATGGAAGTTCTTGTTCAGAAAAGAGCTAGGAGTAAACGGGAAAATGATGAACAGATTTTTAAAATTCTTTTTATCAGATAAGGCTAATTTGGATCCAGAAAGAAATGAAGAGGCAGAGGCTTTTTTTTTAAAAAAAAAAAATAAAAGCCTAAACATTTCTGCCTGTGGGTACAGCTATACTTTGAAAAGAAATATTGTTTGGCCTTGAAAAGACATCTTTTTTCCACAGTGCAACTTATGATATGACATTTTACCATACATAATTGCCTTTTCTCAAGGGTTTGATGAAAAGAAACAACAAAGACTTCAGCATACACATAATATAATCACATAAATGATAGTAATTAGAGCTTGAGCATCTGGTTTTGTTCTGATGCGAGCTCCTTCTGGCTTCAGGAGCAGGAAGATGATCAAGTTTGCAACCCACATCCAAACAGCATGGATGGTCTTGGCTCTATGTTGCACTGAAAATTTGCAAGTGGTTTATTTTCCATTTCCTGTCTGGAAGCCTAAGGCAGATGATGGCTGACTTGCAAGATTTCCATATTGGTTGCTCCAAACCTCTCTATTTCTGGACCCAAATGTTGCTCTCATCCTATTCCTGATAGCAGTCACTGGCCAACAGCTGTTTTCAGTTACACCATTTAAATCAGTCAAATACAGACCTATCAAGTTCACCTGATTTACAGATGTCTCCATTACACTAGATCTTGGTTCAACACCCACACAGAGACCTTTCTGCCAAGCACCACTCCTTACCTGATGAAGGGACTCCACGCTTTGACCTCTCATTTTTATTAGCGTGACTTGCACCACAGACAGCGATTCCTGATTTATAGCTGCAAAGGAGGAGGAGGAAATAAGAAGCATTATAGGTTTGAGTTTTTACTGGCTAGGGAAAAGGGAAGTTGTTCTCACCAGCCACATTCCAACAGTGCTATCCTACAAATACAAGCATACATCACCAAGCACCCTCAACGCTCAGAGTTTTGCTCACAAGTACTCCTTTTTGCCCCTAAGGAGCAACATTTAAAAACTCACAAGAAAATAGCTTTTCACCAACTTGTCCCATATTCACCCATCTTGATTTGCTATGAAGGTTGTATGTCTTAAAGCCAGACAGCTCCCTGCATGAACCCATTGTCTAGCATCTCCCATAACATAAGCCACAAAACTTTACCTGCTAATTCCTGAGACTAGCCCATTAATCTATGGTTGAACCCCTTGGCTGTCTTGTGGTACAAGAGATTTTAAATTAAATTCCTTCACTACAAAAGGTTTGCCTCGGTTATCTTCTTGTCATTAACTGAGTATAAATACAGTAACTTGCTAAATTTGGAAAGGGGAGACCTTGAGGAGCAAAGAAGAGAGCAACACTGCACAATATAGGGTGCTGGGGCCTTTAACCTCTAGAGGAGCTGACTTCAAATATTGTTGCAGTAGGACAGTAAGTAGCACTAGCATTTTGTTTGGAAGAAGACAAAGCTTTCTTAGATCTCTCAGATTATGTCTGGCTTCCCAAACATCTTCTTGATGCTACAGCCTAAAAAAAAAGGCACTGAACAGTAGCAGAAAGCCATCTCACCTGGGCAGCTAGCAGCATCTAGAGGAAGAGATTCAACAGATTGTCCCACAGTGGCCTCCTCTAACTGGTCTCCCTCTAAAGGCTCATCTACAGGCACCTCCTCTGGCTCATCCACTGCCAGCTCAAGATCTAGAAAAAAAGAGTGGCAGAAGGCTTAGCACTACACTTCTGCTCCAAGCTGCTTCACGTTTTTTATGCCCCCTTCTCCTGCAGAAGGTAGAAGCAGACTTAGAAGGTGCTCCGTATCTCCAAATTCTTTACCATCATCCTGGGAGTCATCTTCAGCCCTCCCTTTACTGCCACTGTCAATGCCAGAGCTACCGTAGCTGATGGTTGAGCTGCAGGATTTCTCTTTCCTGTGCACCCGGTCAATTCCGAAGGGCTCATCCACTGACATTTCCACTGACACTCGGTGCCTTGAGTCAGCCTCAATGCCCGACGTGTGAGAGCTGCCGTGACTCCCCGTGGACTGGCGCGAGAGACGGTTATCCCTCCGGCTGCCCCCGCTGCTCCCACTGCCGCGCGAGTTCTCATCACATGGGTCCAGGTCCATGTCCAGTGTGTCGCTGATATAGGACTCCCGGTAGCGCTTCTTCTCTGAGGAAGAAAGATGACAGAAACCAGTGGAAACTTTAAGCAAGACAGAAGAAAGGGCAGCAAAAATGATTGGTAAATTCTGGGACTTGCACAACCTGATGATGAAGAAACAATTGCTGCAGCTACTGAACAAATAAATGCAGGGACAGTTTTGTGTTCTGCTTGTTCCACAGACACTGGGATGCCCAGCCAGTTGTAACAGAATTACAGTCATACTTACACTAAAACCAGTATCTCATGAATTAGGACAGGCAGCTAAAGGTAGTTATGATACAGAAAATACTGGCTTCCAGAATGAAGTAAACGTAAAAAAAGCAGGAATCGCTTACCTAACCTAAGTGCTCAGTCTTTAAAAGAGAATACACTGATTGTTTTGAGAAACAGTCACCAATCTGTGGAGACAGCTAAGAATGGGATCTCCATGGCTGGCATTTGTTAATGTTTTTCCCGCAGCTTTTCTGTTACCCAAAAAGAGGCATGCTGAAGGCAGTCAAGAAATCCACAAGACACTTGGAGATACAAAACAACTTAGAAGAAGCCTGTCCCACCCTGAAGTGGGAGCTAGAAGGCAGGGGGGATGCACCAGGGCATTTCAAACACTTGTGTCTGGACACCTGAATCATGCCCCCAGGTATTACCATAATGTTGGTAAGATCTTTATTTAAGCACTGAACTGCAGGCAATAAAGTGTTAGTAGAGCTTTCCTGACATACTGTCTGGTAAGGAACAGGATTTCAAAATGCCAGCAAAGACAGACTTGTGCTAGAGCTGCTGCCCTAAGGAAGCCTTGCTGTCTGCCATGCCTCAGCCTCCTGAGAAGATGCAGATCTGTCCTTTGAAGAACAAAGCCAGGAGAAGTGAGTGCTCACATGAGCTAGCCTCTAAGGAGGCCACTAGTAAATGGGAAAAGAAATAGCAGCTAATCAGGTGGCAGGATATTTGCCAAGCGATAAAAATGGTAAATCCTATTTTGACTCTGGAAATTTATTGGAAACATTTCTAATACTGAAGCTGCTTAGTTGCAATTTTCACTCAAGCACTGCCATGTTGCTGTCTGACCAGTGAACTACAAAGGGTCACCGAAAAGGGTCTTTCAAGAATGTAAAACCTTTGTAAAAGCAATCTGAGCCTTTTGTCCACATGCACTTGATCAGTGAGCCTTTGTAAAGGTTGCTGGCACATGGCACTAATTGTTCCCACACAGCTCAAGGCCACTTCTATAAACCCACTGAAGGAGACGACAAATAATCAAGGTAGATGAAACCAGTAGTCACCTTGCCTTGTACACTGATTCCACACAACCAGGGGTCACCACTTCAGAGACAGATATAAACTCCTTTGAGTTGATGAGATGGACATGGAAGGGACCCCATCAGAAAGGACAAATTCTAGGAGCTTTGATCTGCTCTCAGATTGTTTCTGGCATCTGAAGATCCTGCCTGTTAACTGTTGGACACCACAGACTAAATTGCACACACCATATAGTAAAGGGGCACTAAAGATTTAAGAGGCTCACAACTTGTACTGCTGCTTGAACACAGGAAAATACTACCCAAATGGAAAGCTTTCTATTCAAGACTACTTCCTCTCAGAAGCGTGCGTCAGACATGCACAACTTGAGAGCACAGAGAGCAAGGACCTTCTCTTACTTAAAGGGAGACACTCTCCCTTTACTGCTCTCACACACACGTTTTCTGATCACAGTCTAGCAAGGTGGAAACCATAAACACTGTCTAGTAATGGACTCTAAACAAATCTAAAACCTCTGTATCCTCTCTGCCTACCTGATAAGGGAGAAACACCATTAATTAGATAGAGAGCATCCACTGTGAAGGAACAGCAGAACCTAACATACTGTACTCTTCCGCTCACCAAAGCCACCTGTTCTTCTGCCACGTACCTTCAGCCTCCTCCAGTTTTCGGATTTGCTTCAACACTGGCTGGATATTCAGAAAGAGCCGGTGGCTGTTGCTGAGGAGCTGCAGCAAGTGCCGTGACCTGAAGGGGCAACCTGTGTAGTAAACTAGTTTCCGTGCAGAGGGCAAACCATCTGGCTGGATCTCAAATTTTTTCCCCTGCATAAAGAGGAGAGATGCCAGTGAAGTAAGCAAGAACATGTTTTTGGCCACATGGCCAACTGAGGTAGCTGCAGTCCTGTGTGTGTGAGTAACAGGACCTGACATGGCAAGTTGGGCAGGCCAACAGCTTTGCCAGGTCCCAGGCTGACAGCCCGCTGCCAGATGGCATCCGTTCTGTCATACTCACCAGAAACGCCAGCTTCCCAATGTGTGACCAGGGAAAGTCATAGAGGAGCTGACGAACGTGGTTCACCTCCTGCAATACATCAAACTCAGAGTGACACAGGGACTGGCAGGTACAGGGTGGAGTCAGTGATGTGCAAAGAATTTGCAAACAACCAAGAATGCAAGATACGCGGAGCCTGGTGCTCACAGGGGAGGCAGAGGAGTTGTGGGGGGAGGACAGGGGAGCTGGGCAGAGTTAATGCTACACCAGAAGGCTTTCATGGCAGTCTGTTACCTGATAGATGTGCATTCCTCTAAGGGTCAGGCCCAGGATAACTGTCGGGCGATCCTCCTTCTTATCCTAAAAGAACAGAAGAGCCTGGAGTCAAAGGTTAATCTACAAAGACCATGCTCTTGTTCTGGCACCTACTGCAAGAGGTAGCAGGACTGCTCATCAGGCAGATGCCTTCAGCTCATTTGCTTTTTATTGTTTCTAAAAAGCACCTTGTCTTGTTGACCCCTGAAAAATTCCGAGATCAGAAACACCTACAAATCCCCTTGCACTGGGGGTCTCCAGCTTTTCACCAGCAGCAAATACCTCAAACAGCCCTGGACAGAGAATCCTGTAGCTTAAGTGATTTGAGGGTATGGACAATTACTGTTCTCAGAAGCAGTTTGTAACACACTCTTACTACCACGCGCTGTCTCTGCTGTCTGCATGAACATGCACAGTTCTCGCTCTCCAGGAGACAGAGAGCCCAAAAGAGAAGCGATGTCTGTCCCCTCTCCTTACCACTGCACAGTGGTTCCCACCTTGCGACATGCTAGACCTCAGGCACATATTTGCTAGGAGGGAACTAATCAATGCCCAAAGTAACAGGGCTTTCCTCCTAAACTTTTTATCTCAGTGTTGGGAGCAGACGGTTTTAAGTGTTTAAGGCTGAACTGGAAAATTGCCTTGCTTTTCCTCATGCTGTACCTTCCTACAACATACTTGCTCTCTAATTAGGAGATTCCTTTGCTTGAAGACCAAAACCCAAAACTTATCCAGAGCTAGTTCACTCAGTCTCTCTCCTGGCATGGCAGAGTTAGAGGGGAACACACACTTTTCTTACCAGGAGGAACAGGGGGAAGAAAATTGTTTGGTCAAAATTCCTGGAGTGACAGAGCTTAAACTTTACACCAAGACTTTCTCATCTGGTTTGTCAAGATACAAGCCTCACTCCATCACATTTACCTCACCCTCTGCCCCTCTGTTATCAACCACATCCAGCAGAACTCCAGTTTAAAGTCACTACGAAGTGCTCTCTGCCTCCTAAAGAGGAAGAGCTTTAATAAATCAGTGTTGGTCTGGGGGAGGGATAGGGGCTCAGCACTGTGTTTTCTTTCAGAGTCCCCAACCCCAGTAGCAGCCATAAGGAGGGAATAAGACAGACGCGACTGCTTTTGAAATCTCAGGACAGCCAGTGCACCAACACCGTCACCTGGCACCCCTGCACCTCCATCAGGAGCTTTGTGGCCCAGGAGTCACCTAGGAGGAGGATGCCTCAACATGAGATCCCTTGTGTCATGCAGCAGGAAGAAGAACATGTTCTGGATCGAACAACACACAAAGGAGGTAAGAATGCATAAAATACAACTTCAAGTCAGATAGGAATTTGGATATTAAGGGCAACCAATTTCACAGGCCTGGTGCCTTCAGATATAAGTTGTATCATGTCTTGGTGTCTTGCAAGCTGGATTTCTTACAGCATTCAAGTGTAACCAACCCTCTTATGACTGCATAATTAACAGCATTAGAATCAAAACAGAGGACAGGAGAGGTAGGGAGAGCAGCTATGGTTTGCGAGGAACTGAAACTAACCCTGGATTAGAGACCAAATTGGAATTTATCTCCTCTAGAAAATGAAAGGCTCTTCTGTGTTTCTGCAATAACTAGAGCTGCCACGTTTGGCCAAAGGCGGCAGATACCTTCCAGACAGAATTCTCACTGAGCACAAACAACCAAGAAGTTTAATTATGAGTCTGACAAAGTAGAGTATCTCCATTTGGAAAAGGAGTCCATGCAATTCCTAATTGCTTGGGCAGGTTTCACTCAGATAGGTGGAATACAAAACTTCTCTTCAGTCCTATTTCTAGAGCTATACTTTTAGCACATCAAAATGCAAATCCTCTTTAAGCAGGCTTGGGTAGAAAGGTAAAGACTCAGGAACAAGCAACAATCAAGGAATCCAAAAGGTGACATACAACTGAAAAAATACCAAGGACTCCAACAGGGGGGTAAGAAAGGTAGGATGACTCAGTGTCACCTTCAGTTATTACATGACATCTGTAGAAAAGCTGATTGACCTCTTGTCCCTCGTCACCATCTCAATGGACTGCAACAAAATACAGGTTCTCAGTGACTCCCCTGGCAAGAGTACACTGACAGGCAGGCAAAAAGTAAGTTTTGCCATTCCTGTGGCCAGTTTGTTGGCTGAGGAACAAAATAAGATTCCAGCTACACCGGTAAATTGGCAGTAGATTTGTTTGTGGGAACAGGCCTCACAGCCTGGAAATTTTAGGCTTGTTTGGCCTCTCTGAATCAGAGGCAACAGTCCCTCAACTAGACAAAGTGAAAAATGAAACAGTGCACACAAAGAGAGGAGAGAGCTTATTTTAAACATCTTTGTTTAACCTTCTGCAGTCTGTAGAAGTGGACAGGCACATCTTCCAACAAGCAGGACTCCTTAATGAACTTCAGCACAGCTTCCTTTGCACTGAGGCCTTGCTGTTCTCGGTGCATCTCTGGGGCATGTTTTAAGATGTAGTCACTCCCCCTCTTCGCAATTATCTAAACCACAAGAAACACAAACAAGTCAGCAGCTCTTCAGTGAAGCCCACGAGAGGCAGCTGTGATCAATACCAAAGCCAAGACTGGAGGTGGAGGAGGTTCATACATTCTCTCAAGAAATTAGTCCACATTCACCTCTACCCCCTGGAAGATAAGCATTTAAAGCAGCAAAGATGATACCGATGTCTCCAAACAGATCCTGGATGGCAAAATCATAATAGACAGAGACCACAGAGCTCATGTCAGCTCTTTTCATTCTCAAGTGTTGGAATTAGTTTTCCTAACTCTTGGCATCCCTCAATGCTTATAGGCAGATAAATACAGCTCTGCATGCAACACAATCAGCAGCAACATCTCTAAGCACTGCAGAAATGCTAGGTGGTCAGGGTTTTGTTTTGGTTTTTTTTTTTGGTGTTTTGTTTTGTTTTTATTTTTAAGACCAGAAACTACACATTAGGCTTATTTAGCACTCCCATCCTCTAAAGTGGAGGATAACATTATCTCAAGGTATTTTGCGTCTGCCTGGAGTGGTTGGCAGGCACGCAGCTTTGCTAAGCAGTAGAGAAACCTGCACTGGACCTGTTACTCTTGCCCCCTTAGTACCCAGCTCCTTTGCTTGGCCATGTGCTCTCTCCATATAGCACCACAGGGCAGCCCAGGCAGACTGCCCCTTTCCAGGCTGTGAGCAGCTGTGACAGATAAGAGAGCTGTTGGCTGAATTCACTTCACAAAATCTCGTGCCATTCAAGGCATTTAAAACTAGATCTCACCAGGTACCTGTGAACATCCTGCCAGAAGCAGCCTGTCCTTACCCAAAACAACTAGACTCCATCACCCAATTCCCACTTCCATTTTAAATTAAGCCCCTTGTTTACTCTGTTTGGTAACACCCCTGCTCTCCTTGCATGCTGTGCCAGATGAGTTACCCTCCTGTGAGAAAGGCTGGGCTCTGAAGAACAACATCGATGCCATCAGCTGCGCAACGTCAGCAGAAAGAAGTACCAGCTCCACAGTTCAAAGCTGGGTTGCTCACCCCAGGGCAACACTGCCTCTCCTCACTAGCAGAAGGCTTGGGGCAGCTCTTGGCCAAATAATCTCCAGCACGTGTTGTAGGAGGACGCGTTGGAGGAATATCTCCCCGTAGCAGCCCAGGGGCAGGGAGAGAGGCGTCCCTGTGACTGCCAGATTTTGCTCTTTGTAACAATAAATCACCCACATACTTGCCTGGGGCTGTGGCTCAACACAGGTGAGCCAGGCTTTACCTTGGCCTTTGCAGTGTTTACCAGATGAGCAATGGTCTGTGATAAGACTTAACTGCCCCCATAAACTGCATGCACCAGACTCGACTTTTCCAGCCCTTTGTTAGCTACCTGGTGCCAGAGGCAGTGCCAGGTGCCCCGTAGCAAGGAAGGGCACAGGATGAAGGCCTGTTGTCTGGCAGAAAGGAGCGCTTCTGCACTGCAAGGCGGGCAGGCTGGGACTCGTGCGTAAAGGAGACTCTACCAGCTTTGCCTCCCTGAGGCAAACCCTGCCACTGCTCTGAACCTTCTCCCTGAAGCAGGGGACAGACCTAAACCAGGCCGCAGAGGAGGATATGTCCAGCTCCTGCGAAACATTCTGCCCCAGCAGATATTGGCAACAGAGGTGTCCATAACAAAGCTAGCTTCTTTTTCTATTTTTCTGAACACTGAAGTGCTTATCAACAGTTTTCTTGACCATTTCACCACAAGAGGAGAACTCCCTGCAGGTAACCAGCTCTGACAGACTTTTTTCAAACTCCTGCTTCTCAGCTAATTTGCCTTTGTTCAACAGTTAAACCAACTCTTGGTCTTCTAAGCCATTTGTAGATCTTGGAGGGCACAAGTCAACACACATGCTTACAAATAAACATGTAAAACCACTTCGATGCCCTTCCCTTTTCTCTTATGGCAGTTCAGTCCCAAATGAATGACAAAGCAGGAACTGGAGGCACTGCACAGCAGTTATTACCCCTTCGGGTCTGGGTCTATCCATCCCAGAGGTAAGCATTACAGAGCTAAGACCAAAGGGCAATATATTTGGCATTGCAGCCCTGAGGTTTTTGGTAGAGCTTAGACTGTGCAGATCTTTCTGACGTAATACTGCAAACACACAACCCTTCAAGCCACAGAAGACAAACACAGCCACATTGTTGGAGTCATTTGTTTAACACTGACATATTCCCTCACTGAGGAAGAGTATAACCACCCAGCTCACATAGAGGCAGCCCAGGAGGAATCGTCACCTACAGCCAGCAGAGACACAGAGGGCAACATCTCCTGAGGGAAATTCAGGGAGACACTCTGTCACTCTGCCCGATCATCGCAGCAGGAGCTGGGAAAGTCGTGTGGCTGCAGTTAGGTACCAGCTTGACATAGCTCCTGCTGCATGCACAGTCTATTGACAAAAAGATCCCCTCAAACTTACCCATTGCGGGAAATATGCCTGAGGTTCAAAATATTTCCCAGTATGGACTTCCTCCCTGTAGTTGCCCAAGTCTGCCTGTAAGCTGTAGGCAGCCAGCAGGAAGTAGATTTCTTCTTTGTGGTTGCACCGAGACATAAGTACTTGCTCTTTGAGATGACAGTAGTAGAGCTGCCTTGCCACCTTGTCACTGCAAGACACAAAGGCAGATTTGCATGAGGAAGAAAAAAAAGGTCAGGCTCATACAGGGCCTCTCAAATGCATCTTCCCTGCGAAAGAAGAACTTTGGCATCCCTGATGCGTGCTGATGCCACCATGATACACTTAAGTGCATGTGGAAAGCCCCATGCCAAGATCAAGGTCTTCTCACACAAAGCATTGTACAAACATGGGAAACAACAGTCTCTATCTTGAGAAGCATGAGATCTAAGAAGTTAGGGCAGAGGGCAGATGAAAGAAAAATCATATCACGCCTGTTTTGGAGACTGACTACATCAAGCACTTCTGTTTCTCTGGAAAGCCTGTAGCAGTCAAGAGAATCAACTCCCTTGAATCCCAGTCCTGTTTCTTGCACACCTGTCCTCCTTTCCCCTCTAAACCTGGCACTGCTTTTTTATTTCACCTTGCCTTAGGTTCAAGGTGCTTTTGAACAGCTAATTCCCTGCAAGGTAGATCAAAAGATGCAGGAGCCCTGGGCTTGTTTTGGTCTTCTTCCTCAAGCTGCTAAACAGGGATAGTCTGATAAGGTATTTGTACCATTGATAATGTACACACACACCCTTGTAAGAGCTCAAGGGAAGCAGACTGCTGACATGTATGCATAGACAAAGCGCTGGACACTACAGTCTGCTCATACAAGCATGTGTGTACAGTTTGAAGGGGCCCTGTAACTACCTCTGCATGGCTCCACAAACCCGTCCAATTAAATTACTAGCACAACAGAAAGTTGCTTGTGATGCTAAAGGATATGTATGTAGGGGGTGGGAGACTGCTATGCAATCTCTCTTTGTACCTAAAAGCAAAACTAAACAAAAAACACTTAACAGCCAGACTCCAGAAGACAGATTCCCCTGTATCCGAAGAGAGAGACTATGGAGGATGGGGCCGGGAGGAGAGGGGAAGAGAAAAAAAAAAGCTTTGTTCAAGATGAGAACAGAGAACAAATGCCAAAAATTAAAGTAAAGATTTTAATCTACTTGAATTATCCCAGCTCTTGGCTTGCCCTGGGGTCACAGCCACGCCAGCAGTGCTGATGCAAATTAACTCTGTCAGTTGTTCATTTTCAACTACCTCATCCTTTGTTCTGTACCATGCAGTGAGGGTGGCTGTATTTTGAGTACAGCCCATATTCCACGTGACTGGATCATACTCAAATGCAAAACTCACTAACTTATGAAGTCATTTCTTTTGTCCATTTGCAGAAGTCCATTTCCAGGATTATACTGCACAGAGCACTGCGCAGATACAAAAACCTGAACCAAAATTATTAGCATATGCTCTGAAGCATAAATAGCTATTTTTGGTATATTTATCTGATGCTTTTCATATAACCAAAAGATGCAGTCGAAGACTGTTAAATGTATTTCAATACTGTTGTAATTCAACGTGCTCTCTAAACACAGATCGGAAAACAGTCACCATCCTCCTAGGGACCTAGGGATAAGGAGTTTGATAAAGGGGGAAAACATTCATGGTTGGGTGAGGAAATCTGGGAAGTTATTTAAAACAAACAAAAAACCAGAAGCTGAGTTTTTAAAGAAGTGTTAATAAAGAAACACAAAGCACAATAACTACCACAGAAGGGAACTTACCTTATTACTCTTCCATTTTCTACATAGTATTGTACTCTAAAGAATGCAACAAAAGGAGGGCTGAATTTCTCTGTTCCCTAGAGCAGAGAGAAAATGTGTTAAATAACATTCAGAATCCAAATTTCCTCTTACCATCTCGTAACATTCTCTTCTCTCAAGCTTGCTCCCCATACTGCTTTTCATTTGCTAATCTTAGCTCTTCAGCAGTTTTTGGGGTGATCTGACTATCACCAAGGCTCACATCAACGAGGCATCATAAAACATTTAGACAGGCTGAAAGGCAAAATATCCTAGGGAGAGCAGAAGAGTTTGGATGGGGAGGATGAGCCAGGTATAAAAGAGCCCCAGTATAGTCTGGAGATGCCTGACTTGGCTCAAAATTACCTAGCTCAGCACCTGGCAGCACCCTGGACACATTTGTGCTGAACACAGCAAGTTTAACATAACTTTCCCCAACACGCCAGGCAAGCAGCCACAACATGCCACGCTTGCACCGCTGCAGCCTTTCCAGCACACACCTAGAATTATCCACGCATCTCTGCTCCGCACCACATCATACAGCGCAGACACGCGCTGCTGCAGGAGCTGCTCAGCCAGCCTGTACTGCCTGAGGCTGATGCGCACCAGCCCAATACTAACTCCTTGCCTTTTGTTTGGCAGGGCTAATGTTTAGTTACTCACAGCTTCCTACAGCCACAGACCAAAATGAGACATAGATGTCTGCTTCACATTTGAGATGTCTGTTAGAAAGAAGCCAGCAAGAGTTCTGGTGTTTTAACTACAGCCTTCCTTTCAGACTTACAGGCTTGTTCAAAGGCGGGGTGGGGGGAAGGGAGAAGAAGGAACATCTTATCTTGTTAGCCCGTTCTCTCATCTTTCCTTCTTTGTTGCTCACTTCTAATGTTTATACAGACACCTTCACTCACAGGGGCAGTTCCAAGGCTTTGCTAGTCAGACCCATCTCACCGTGCATGGCACGCCATGCAATGCACATCTGATGTTGACAGCAATTTATCGATCATCAAACAAGTATTTGTTCCCGCCCCCCCCAGAACTTGTCCATAGTCACCGTATTTTAATCAACGGGACTAGGCTTTCCACCTGAAGCCTCTTCATAGGAATTTAATCCCTGTCTCCTAACCCAGTGCAATAGCCTAACTCATCTTAGACTTCAGTACTGCCAATGGCAACTCATTTAGCCTTTTGTGATTTACCTTGTGACAGATTCAAGACTCATCCTGACTTAAGAAGTGTTGCAAGAATCCAGTCTCATAGCAGCCAAAGCGTACCCCCTACTGAGGTGGCCAGAACTATGCGAAACACCTGCCTTGGAAAACCCTCACTGGCTGTACAGACAACCCTCCACATGGCTGGGGGTTGCCTCTGAAGTAACCCTCACTTATCTGGGAGAAGCTGTATTGGCTAAGAGATCCCTGAACCTCACTAGGAATCTGCAAGCTTCTGTGAAATAGCAAGCATGCCTGCCCTGCAAAAGAAAACCCTTAAGGAAGGTGGAAAAAGTTACAATGCACTAATTAAGATATCAGAATGTAGCTGTATACCACGCTTTATCCTAGACCACAGCTCCTTCAGTAATAGCAAACACAAACAGGCATTATCATGTCTGAATGACGAGTACTAGACAATTACATATGTTCTGAAAGTCATAGCTCCAGCCCTCTCCCTCACTTCAGGCGGGATGGGGTTCAAGCCAAAGTCATTTTAGGCTGTTCTGCTTTATGTATAACAGTGAGGTCTCCAGACTTTTCCTAGGCTAGCCTAAAGGAAGACTAACCAACTGACATTCTCTCCTGCAGCAATTAAGCACCAACCATGTCATCACTATTGCTCAGGTAAAGTAGTCTAGGGGATTGTTTTAGCTCTTAATTAATTGCATCAACTGTACACAAGTCACAGCGTCTTGCTGCTGAACAGCACTCTGCAGACCACCTTCAAGAAATGCTTTATGGACCTTAGTTTAGGAGCTTTTATTTCAGTAAGTAGTCCAACACCAAAGCAGTAGTCTCCAAAATTAAACATCTGTCTTACTTTGCTGGTTTCTTTCTTCCATTCCTTTGAAAAGTATTTGCTAAGCTTCTGCTCCAGGTCTATGAAAACATATTCATTATCTGAAAGACAAGAGAGAAAAGCATTTAGTGTTAAAGAAGTTCTTATTATCTAAGAAGTACTTAGACGACTATACTAGTTGTTTCCAATAAACACACATTAAAACAAAAACTGACCATGGAACAGACAGAGCAGGGAAAAGAGAAGGCACTGGGACTCTCAGTATATGTGCTACTCCAGTCAGTATGGAAGGAAGCTTGGCTATGCCTTGAATCAAGAGATGCTGAGATGGAATTTCCCAAATGCCTTAGCCACAAATGCAAAATCCTTGCTTTATGAAGCAAGGAGCCACTTACAGAAATTAAATATCATCTTACCAAGCTAATCATGCTGTCAATTCAGTGGACTAATTTTTTTATTATTATTATTAAACAAGCAAGCCCTACCCAGACTTCCCTTTACCATCACATAGCACCATGTTCCAGAGTGGCATGAACAAGTGGACAGGGCCAAGTATTTGACAGGTTTTATCTTCTGCATATGAATGGGATCCTCTGAAATGGTGAGGAAGAGGAAGACGAGGATCAAACCCAAATGCTCTCTTCAGAAATGTTGGTGTCTCCTGTTCACAGCCAACTTCTTCCATAGAGCAAAAAGATGAATGAAAGAAAGGAAAACCTGGCCTACCTCACAGGACCAAGACTTGCTCTCCACCTGGGTGAGAGGGAGGGTGAACAAGAGACAGTCTGAGCAGTGCCATATCTTGAGAGAGCTTTGTGCTGCTTTCAGAGTCAACGTTTTGTAAAGCTACTTACCAATTATCAAATCCATTTTTTTTCCCTAAGCCTTCTCAAGTCCCTTAAAAAAAAAAAAGACCTGATGGGCATTTCAGCAGCAATGCCAGCTGGGCACATTCACCTGACTAGTCACTCTTCAGTCTTGCCCAGAAAAGTGTTTTGACAAGCGACTTAAGTGTCAAGTTGAAGAGCTTGTTTCTTAGAAACATGAAAGGAGCAGGAAAAAAAAAGAGGGAAGAAAAAACTTCACAAAATACCCTTATGCCACTGAAGACCAGCCCAGATTTCCAGGCTTTGGCTTTCTGATGTCAAACAAAAAAGGAGGGGCAGAAGAGGTGAATTTTTTCCAATAGAAGTTTACAGCCAAACGAAAGCCTGCACTAGCACCTATACTGCCAATGGAGGACTGGCACAGGCTAGTTAGCATTGCAGCAGGTACTCAAGAGGCTCTGAGCTACACCGCAGCCATCTTCCCAGAACATTCAACATCCTTACAGGTATAGCAAATACTTTTCTTTTGCAAGCTTTAAAAAATAAAAAATAAAAAAAAAACACAAGTGAAACAACCCCATACCACCATCTCCTTCATCTCCCACGTCAGGAGAAAAACCAGGCCTGGTGCCAGCCAGATCTGGTCCACAGCTACACTGACAGGAAACTTTGTGTTAAGTACCAGGGACATGGGACACAAAGAGGACAATCCCAGAAGAGTCATGTTTCCATCTCTATGGTCTTTTGTGCACGGTACTGACTACAGCTGTAATTTTAATGTAATTACATTTCTATTTACTGCTTCACTTGACATGTCACATACGTATATGACAGTATTTAACAGCACTGTTGAAGCTGATGGACAGAAATCCTGAAGGTTTTAGTGGTGAGAGTTAGTGCTGTAGCACACTAAGTGATACAGAAGTTGCTCTGCTATTTTTGACAAGGAGAGGAAGAGGACTTAGCATCACAGAGACTGCATCTTGTACCTGCCTCTTCACTTATGCATGACAGGGCATCTGGGAAGTGTATGCTGGCCCCACTCGCCCATGCTTCTAAGTCCATTAAGATCAGGTAATGCTGCCTCGAAAAGATTGCTTGAAGTCCTAGCCAGGTCCACCGTAGTAGAGACATTTGTCACCCATTCCCCACAGCCCCTGCTCATGTTTTATTAATTAGGTTAGAGACACAACCCTGCGAGGGCCCAGCCACCAAGCATGAAAACTTCAGGTCACTAGCAGGGCTATCGAGAGGTGCACACAAGCCCCAAGAAGAGGCCAGACTGAAGGAGAAGGACACCCTCTGTCATCCACCAGCTCTCCCTGGTGGTCCCGCTCCTCCCCAGCCCAGCCCAGCATCCTCCCGCTCCTCCCTCCTTGCAAGAATGCTGTGCTACATTCCTGCTTTAATGAAGTTAATGTTGCTGGAATGCCAACCTGCCGCCATAAGCCTCCCCCTACAAAAAGAGAGGTATTTCCCTACCCAGCAATACATGGGTTGTAGTTTTTTTCCTTAAACTGGATCAGCAGTGAAACCTGGAGATATTTGATGCTGAAACTGTCTCTGGCTTGAAAACAAGCTTCTCTAACAGAGATCAGGACATCGAATTGCAACACCTCACACCAGAGTTGTAAGACCATACAGATGTGCACAGATGGTCACCTTTCTAGGGAAGAGCGTGTCTGACCCGTGGATCCAACCAGGGCCAGACACCCAGCAGGTGCAAAGCATCTTTGCTTCACTGGCCTCAGCTGAACCGCAACAACTGAAGAAGCTGGCGTAGAAGCATGCATGCATGCAAACCCACACATGTCCACCAGCAGCTGCTGGCACCACATTCATCACTCTCGTCTCAGCACTGGCGGTGAGCTTAAAAACGTATCACACCAGATTCTCTTAAAAGGTTCCCCCACGTATGCGTGTACAGATAGCAGACCTGGTACAATACACCAGTGCACTACAATGCAACCCCAGGAAACCTACCTGTATAGCCAACGAGTTTGCAGCAATGCAACTCAAGTTTCTCTCAACTTCAGCTTTCAAGCACCCTCAAATGAAATGGAAAATTTTTGCTGCAACAAACTCACTTCAGATTAGGCAGTCACCAGAAACACAAACATTTAAGTGCTCCTACTCTGCAAAATTAGCTTAGCACATTTACATATTTAAGCAAATATAGGACATGAATTGTTGCAAAAAAATAATAATAATGGGAAAGATCTCCAATCAGAATAAAGTGACACAGTTCCAATGAGTTATGCAGATGTACAACAGGCATTATTCACACTGCAGGGAAAACAGGAATAGACATTTCTGACTAATCCATGGTCAAATCAATTCTGGGCCACTGTTACTCTAAAAGCCTTTATTTTACACTGACCAGTGCCTTGCCATTTTTTATTTTTATTTTTTAAAATGAAGGCTAAGTTCTCTGCAGAATAGAGAAGTAATGGTGAATGCCAATAATCTGTTCTCCTCATGTGCCCATTTTGGGCTAGGAGCACTGAGAAATTCCACAGAGGTAAGTCATATAGCCATCCTACCAAGCAGGAAAGCTCAGGCCCACTTGGCAGCCAGGAATGTCCCATTAAGTCCCTTGGCTGAATCAAGTATATTTTAATATTATAAATATTTAGACAGTTCAGGAGATTAGGACTCAAATAAAATACGAATTAGTGCAAAGCCAAGCTTCCACATAGAAGGCATTTCCTGCCTTAAAGAAAAGGGGGAAAAAAATTGTCCTTGGCTATAACACTTAATTTCCCCCAGATGCTGGAAGAAGCCTCATGGCAATTCTGTTGCTCCCTTGAGAGGCAACAGGATAGAGGGATAGTGGGGGGAGAGCTGGTGGTGGGAGAAATGGTTAGAAAATAGCTGAAGTTTAAAAAAATAAAATAAACAAAACACACACGAAGCAAAAAGACCTCACAACACATGCCACAGATCTCATGTAATCTGTTTAACTTCCCTGAATACCAGCATGGTTTTGTTTGTTTGCTTATTGAAGAAAAGAGGGCCGCATGCTCCTTGTGAGAGTAGAACTCCCCAAGCTTCCAAGCGCTGGTGGCCTGGGAACATCACTGCCTGCATGACATCTGCCCCCACCACCTCTGCAAAACTTATCGATGCTCCTAGTGTTATCTTTCAAACCTACAGGAAGAAATCTCATCCACTTGTCAATCCCTGGTTGATTAGTAGAAGAACTTGGTTCAGGAGAACTCTGCGTTTTTAGCTTTAGCTGGCAAGTACACGTACCCCAGGAGAAGAAGGGAAGAGTCAAAACAGAGGCTGGGAATGAAGCAAGGGAGGTAGCTGTGGTCACCTACCTGAGACGGACAGAAGAATAAAAGGAGGCAATATTAAGAAGCCCAAGATAGTGTGGCTGTTAGGAACTGTTGAGATCTGAAGATTGAGACAGTGGCCCAGTCATTCCTGGCAATGGGCAAGTACTGCTGGAATTTTATGTTGGCATCTTAACAACAAGGCATGCCCAGGCAAAGTTATTTGGACTTTTGGCAGTGTCACAGGGGATTCTTCTGCACAAGAACAGCTGCAGAACCATTCCCAGCACTTCCCACCCAGGAGCAAACAAACCACTTACAATCCTCACACAGGAGAGCACCTTGCTGGATGAGGTACTGACAGTGAAGGAGAAATAAGCTGGTGTAGGCAAAAGAATGCCTTCTTAGGAAAAGACTATGTAAGTACTTCCAGGGAGCATTATATAAATTTCTGAAGACTTGAACACCTACAATTCCCCCTGGGTGGCGTGTTTCTGCACACACTTTCCTTACATTGCGCACAACTCACTTGAGGTATTGAAGTCATTATTATGAGCTGTATCTTCTTCGGTTAGGGTATGGAAGCAATTCACAAAGGAAATACAACTATCCCAGCAGATATTCAAGTCAAGTGTGGCAGAAGCAGGAAAAGTGGGGAAGGACTTGGGTGTAGAAATCATCTGAAGCTATTCTGGAGAACTTCTGTTGTCATCTGCCTTCTTAAGAGACAGTTTGGTATAACAGATGCCCACATAATATAATGCAATAGCATATTCTGTCAATGAACTTCAGTACGGGAAGATGCACAAATGCGGAAGAGTTAACCGGAGACAGAGAGGTCCTGATAGAGTTAACCACCAAGCTCCTTGCTAAGCACGCAAGTAGTGAGGACTGCGAGGCATGCCTCCCCAAGTCTAGCAAAGTGAACAGTCACAGCTGTAATAACTGAAGGATGATCCTTGAGGCAAGGGGGCTGAAGCAAAGGCATTTGATTTTGTTAGAAAGCCAACCTGACAAACTGGTACAAGCACACCGATAGACCCAGTGGCGGGATGCAGGAGCTGAATGCTTGCTCCTTCCTAATTGAAGGCTTCTATCTGCTTGGGTCAAGCAAGGTTTGCTCCTAAGAAAAGCCCAAGATTTAGCATTGCAGAGATTTGGGTTATAACAACAAAGGAGACCTGGCTGTTCTTCGTCTGCTGACAATCCGTTTTGTTTTAGAAGATTGAATTATGTTGCTGCATACACTTTCTGATAACAGGAGGGAAAACTCCTACAGGGCACAAGATAAGGTTGACCCTGCAGGAGGAGCTGCAATACAAGACCCGGCTGCTAAAGCCTATGGAGCCAGCATGAATCTGGAATGATTTTTCACTGAGCAAAGCACAAGAAAAAAATGCACCTAAGCAGCAGCAGAACACAAGGTATAGCCTGCTTGATGATCTGTGACAAAACCAGAAAAGCAACATGTCCCAAACTTCATGCTGGTGTGGCTTCCCATTAACATACACTCCTGAACATAATTTTCAAAGGGATTAAATTTTTCTTACAAATGCAAGGGTTTTTCCTCCCCTTTACTGTTGGCTGAAGTGCTTTTCATCTTGAGAATAAGAAAAAAAACACAAGAGCAAAAGAAGTGCAAAATCCTGTCCCTTGCTATTACTGACACCTTAAATCCTGAAGCTTGCCCTCAGCATTTGTAACAGCCAGAACTGAAGGAGAGCCCCAAGTTCTCTTATCCTTTAAGCAAGGAATGCTGGAAGACATGCTCCAAGACCTACAGTTCAGATCTCACAGCATTTATGGTTTGCAGTTTGCACAGCGCTTAGTGGTGCTATTTTCATTTTTGCCCCACTTGAGGATTAAACTTCTGTTTATGACTAAGGAGCCCAACCTCTCCCTTCACACACATACTTACTACAAGACCAACCAAGCATTAGTGTATCTGTACAACATCTACAAGTCAAAGGGGCTCCTAATCCAGATAATCCACCCAGCGTGATTGGTTACAGTTCTGTAGAAATCCCTTAATTTTCATTCTTCTGCCACTGCTGACAGTCAGGGTTTTGTTGACAAATTAGCAGCAAGATAATGGATGCAGGTGGATTAGAATACCTTGTTCTGCATGTGGCAGTATCAGACTGCCAAAAATAAATATACACTCAGAAACTGTGAATTATGCCCTTATTAAAACAGGGCAGTTGTTTCTTAAAAAATTGCATTTTAGTGCTGCAGCATAAGGAGGTGAAAATGCAAAAAGAGGAATATACTTTACTATGAAATGCAGAGGCTTCCTCTCTAATTTTCAGATACCAAGCCCACCCTCGGACCAGCAGCATGCCTCCTGTTCAGTAACTTTGCAAGAAGCACACTGACTTGCTGCCTGGCAAAGGCACTTGACCTAAGTACCCACAAGACAACCCTGGGCCATGCAAAACTTGCTTAGGCTTCCCTACAATCCAGACAGGCTGCTTCTCTTTCTTGAAATAAAACCGAAACTCCCCAAAAAACTGACCCTGGGTGCCTCAAAGGCTACTTCCCAAACTTCAAAGACTGAGAGCATGGCGTTTGCAATAGAAGCAAGACCTCAGTTACCATTGGCAGCAACAGAGACTGTTACCTGTCTGTTGGTCAGAACAGAGAGGAGAGTGGAAATCAAGTTGGGGAATGGAAAACAAAAGACTTCCTTTGCTACAGCTCTAAATAATGAACCTGAAGCTATTTAAATAAATAAATAACACCAAAAACCTTATCCCACAAGACTCCAGTCAACAACTGACTGGACTTCTATGGACTGAAGGCAGGTAACAGAGACGAGCAGTAGCAAACAGACCAGGTTTGCTCCCTCTCTCTAGAGTGGGCTTCAGCCTTCCTGGTGGCTGTGGCCATTTAGGCTGAGAAGCTCACTGATGATACTTCTCTCTCCTGTTGTCTGGCCCCAAAAAGCCAGAAAACAGTTTCTTAAAGGCACAAACAAACAAAAATTCTTCCTCACCCAAAATCTTGACACCTGCTGGGGTGGGAAGAGGTGCAAGGGTGAGCACAGAGCCTTCTTCAACCAAGCAGCTTTACCAACTGAGCTACAGCAAGCAGGAACGAGGAACAGTCAGGAAAACAAGACTAAAGGAGAGGACAGTTCATGCTACAGGGCTCCTGCAACGCTTTCCCTTGTCATTTTTCTAAGAGCACTCTGAAGAATTAGCTTCTCTAAAAAGGAAGAGCATTTTTGTGAAGCAAGAGAAATCTGTTTATATTTAAAGCTATGGGCAATATACTCTTGAGCTCCAGGCAGCGTCGCTTTATTACGCTTGCTGAGTTGGGGTATTCATACTGTATTTGCAACAGACAGAGAGGAATCTGCCACAGAAGAGTATTTTGGGGTCAGAGCCTCTACACTTGAAGGAGAGAAGGAAACTGCTCCACACAAAAGGTAGGTGGGAAGGAAAAAGCAGAGGCCGGAAAACATGAAACAAGACAGACATGAAGGGGAAAAAAGTGAAAGAAACAAGATGACCAGGAGAAAAACATCTAATTCAAAGAAAATGAGAATGAAGATCTCCCATCCTGCAGGGGAGGACAGGAGCTTGAAATTCATTAAACTTCCCACAAGCAGAATAGGCAAAAACTGGTGCTATAAAAGGCTGCAGGTAGGGCAGGGGGACTCAGAGGAACACAGTCAATTTGTGAAAAAGGTCAAGAGCATTCTCATCTTCCTCACTGGAAGAGGAATAAAAACTGCACTGGTTTAAACCCACATATAAATTTGTCAAGCTACTGGTTTAGTTATGTAGATGGAATCTCTTGGAGATGCTCCAAACTTTATGGACATAAACAGCTTACTCTATCTTAGTTTCAATGCTACACTCAAAAAAAAGGAAAAAGTTGTTAGAGAAAGAACATAAGTTTACTTGTCTCATTTTCCTTTAAGAAATGATTTTCTCCCACATACTCATAAGCAGGCAAAAGAAACCTCATTTAGAGGGACTCAAAAGTTATTCCCATTTTGGAAACGACATCTGGAGATGTGGTAGCAAATACTAAAACACTTGAGAAAAATTTTGGAGGGAAGAGAAGTCCGTTCCATGAAGACCATTCACATTTCGGAAATGTGGGAAGACAGAATAAATAGGACAACAGATTCATTACTGTTTTCTAGGAGGCTGGAGGGTGGGGAGGTGTTGATGCACACACTGTCCTAGAAATATAATACCTCCTATCGGTTTGCTCCTTTAGGGCATCATCTTACGCTGTCCCCTAGTCACTGCTAAGACATAGGACCAAGCAGATTGGACTTCAACTCGTGGACTAAGATATTTCATGTTTCCCATATGATATTTCAAAACACAATCCCTTCCCTCCCCATGCATTCAGTACCCTCAAACAATTCAAGTTTCCTCCCCCCACTCTTCGCACATTCTTTGCATGTGACTTCAGAAGATAAGTAACACTTTCAGCCCCAACGTCCTTTTAAAAATTCACCTCCTGCTCAACTACTGACAGTTTTGAATTCAAACAGTGACAAATATGTTGGCTAGCAACTTAGCTACAGGAGAGAAAGAAAACCCCACAAAGAGGTTGAACATAAGAACAAAGGAGGAGAACAAAAGGGCCCCCTTCTCCCAATTTGTCTGCCCACATACCAAAGATCAAAAAAGCTCCGAGAAGCCTGTGCGTAATCTACATACTTTGTGACCTTATTACAATCGAATTCCCCACAGGCACGGCCAGTGTGTATACATGCACACACTGTAAATACACACAAGCGGGTCTGTGGAAGTTTGCCAAGTCATTTGCTCTGTGCACTGAGTTTGCTTACTTTTAACAATGCTGAGGCCAAAGAAGTGAGGCTCTTTAATCTTCACTAAATCACAAACTTGCTGAAAGAGCTCCTGTCCAGTGGCTTTGACCTGAAAGAAACAACCAATCCAACATTACAGATGGCTCACACACCTGGATGGACCAATTCTCCTTCCTTACATTGGCCAATACATTTTTGGGTACCACAGCAAGAGAACCCCCACAGAACAACATTTGTTTTCAGTATTACTATTTCTATCACAGAATAATTATCCATGTGTGTTATTCTCATTTCTTCACATTGCAGAGTGGCTCAGGTCAGTACGACATGAATTAAAGTTTCCTATTTATTGGCATTGTTGTATAAGGAGAATTTGCACCACTTGTGGAGCACTAGTTCTGTGCAGTACCTACCACGCTACTCACAGGTGCTCTGACAGAAAGCACATTTATAATCACAGAAATGAAAACACTGCTCTCTTGCAGAAATATTTTTTCAGAGGTTAAGAGAAACAACAAAGCTTTCATTCAGGAGAACTGAAAACAAAAGTACACAAACAAACCCAAGACTGCATTTCTACATTGACCAGAAATACCTTGTGGGGTACAGATGAGGTTGCTCTGTACCTCACACAGAACAGCTTATTCTGTCCCCCTGCTGACTTCTGGTCACACAGCAATTAACATCTTCATTTTCAGAAGCTGTCACCAGTGGCCTACAGGCTTTTGCTTATTTCCGTGCCACACGGAGACCTTCCAGTTCCCTTGCCCCTCACAGCACCATGCATGCACTGAGGGAACACTAGGAAGACAGAGATGCCAGCACACACTATTGCAAGGGCTGGAAGCTGGGTATTATTTGCAAGCATGGTGCAGGGTAAGAAAGATCTGTGGCACTACGGCAAGGCTACTGAATGCACTTTCCTATCAGGACCGCTTGGAGCAAAAGCTCCCTCAGTGAGGCGGTGATACAGGCTACCTGCATGCACAGACGTGCTGGATGCATACAGCAACTGGAAAACTCCCCCACTGTGTGTCCTCCCACCTACAGCCTCATTTCCCCTTGCCCCATCACACCTCCTCAGGAGCACAAACTAACAGACTAATAAAATCCCACAAAATTCCCAACCCTCAGAGGTGTGGGGGAAGGAGTTTTGAGCCAAAGCAGCTGCGGAGAGCAAAACAGTGCCGAGACAGACAACCAGAGTGCAGCCCAGGCTGCAGCCAGCTGCAGTGAAGTGAGCCACGGTCTCTGAATTTTGCTGTGCCTCTGCTGGATAATGCTGAGCAGCAGCAGCTGCCTTCCTCAGGTAGGAAGCTAACTTCACAGCAGCAAAGGAAACGGCAGAATTTGACTTCTGAACTCGCGTGCAATGTAATCACCACCATCACCATATTAATTGCCACCATAATTCTTCAAGCCCCTTTAGGGCTGGCATGCCATGCTCCCCAGAAACAGGTTGCGCTCTCCTCCCTGCTCTAGGATGCACCACGTCACCAGATATGGACAATGGGAGACTGGAGGTCACTTACGTACTTTTTTTTCCCCTACTACTTCTTGACAATGCATCACCAGCCAGCCAGCCACTCACTACTGCTTTACCCAGAGCTTTGAAACCTGCATGACACTACCACACGTGTGCCCAGCACATGCTTTGGGAGGGGAGGTGGTAATGCACAATTCTGTAAGACCCAGAACCGTAAGGGCACGGTCTCACACCTAGAAGTAGCATTTGCTCTGCTGCCAACAACATGCAGTTGTAACTGGCAAGGAGATCTACCTCCTTTGTCAAGAAAGCAAGCTCTGTGCATGTTCTCCTGTCTGGGAAGGACTAAGGAAGAAGTGACCTACTCGTAGCCAGAACAATTACGTGCATACAGCAGTCACCAGCAGCACAGGACTATGCAAAAGCTACACAAATAGAGGTGTTTTTTTAAGTGGCATGCTTTCATACCTAGGGGAAGAAAAACCTGCTGTAAGATACTTGGTTCTTCGAACTGAATACTTCAACACTTTGTGACACTCATCTCAAGAGCAGCGATTTAATCAGGTTTCTTGCACAGCAGGTATGTGAGCTACCACCTCATTCATTCTCCTTTTGGCACTTTCCTTCTGTTTCCAGTTTTACTCCTAAGCTTCAGAGCTATGCAATACTGATTACACTCACAGTCTCTGTTCCCTCCTCCTGCATTCCCCTCTACTCAAAACAACCAATACTTCCTTTTGCATTTTTCGTTTCTGTAGTTCTCTTTGGCCTTTCCTCCCTTTACACATGGTTTGCCAAGCTTCATCTCAAACACGCTATGAATCATTCCTTCCCCTGACAGGGCCTGATACTCAGCTTTGCTCCATGTCAGACTTGGGGCTTCTTTACACATGAAATTTAGTCCAAAGTAAAATCAGGTGCAAGGTCACACGTGCTACCCCAGAGCCATCCTGTGTGCAAGTATTCATATATATATATTGATTACCCATCTCTATTTTCTTGGTCTGTATACTTTAAAACACCAGCTCTGCTGCTCACAGAACAACTGGAAGACTTCAGACCTATGCCTGCCACCCCCAACACACAGGACCACGCCAGACTTCCTCTCCTCCCAAGTTTCTGCTCACACTCCCAGCTCTCCTCCACCAGCTAGGCAAGAAGCAACATCTGCTGTGGGCACTTCTGAGCTACCTAAGCACTGGTGGGGCAGCTGCCTGTCCTGCTCCTCTCCTGAGGCAATCTGACCCTCATTAGCTTAGGTCTCTGTCCTTTATTCAGCTGCTACCACTGAACAAAATTTTCAGAAATCTTATGAGACAGCTGCAAAAACTAGTTGATACTGATCAGTGGGTTCAAAACTATCAGAGAAGCCAGAACACTGAGAGAGAAAGAAAATTGAACAAACTTGACACTGCTCCAGTTCTTTTGTGTAACTGATACACAATATTTAGAAAACAGTGTTCCTCTTCACAATCCCGTCAAATTAGCCTATACAACCAGCATGGTGGACACCAAAATTAAGACATCTGATGATGGGTGAACAGACTTTAAAACGGCTCCCACTCTTCTCCCTTGAATGTCAGCATCTGTGAAGGGCATTAAATGAATCCATTTTAAAAGAACAGGTTTCCATCTACACGTGACCACATAAAACACATATAGCTAAACTCTTATCTGGAAGGATGGAATTTATATGAGGGGGAGAAAGGATTATGTACATAAACCTTTTTCTTATCAGGGAAAGGATCTAAAATTTATTCTGCTGGAAGGATAACGATTCCTACCTACCTCACTGAGCTGCAAGCTTATTTAATATTCGCATTCCACACTGAGGAGGTTAAAAGGCTTTGGAAATCCTAAGTAGTGGCATTATTATTCTAATAAATGCACAGACTATCATCTGTGGTTGTGCTAATTAAATTTTGGTTCTATTAATATTACTGGAAAATTGCCTTGATGTTCCTTTAAAAATATCTCTCCAGCTGCAAAATCTTACTTTTTGTTGTTGTTTTGAAGGGGCATTGCGGTAAAGAATGCAGCCAAATGAAAAGCTGGGTTTGGTGACTTGCCCAGTTGTAAGAGGTTGTGTTTCACTCTCTATGCAATTAGGACACAACTGTGTTTTCAGGACTCATGTTTTGACCCAGGCAGGTATTCTCTTTCACACCCAGGCATCTCCACATACATATTTTCCCAGCTTTATAGTCACTGAAGCAAGGATCAGCAGAAATGAGGGGGGAATACGTCTTTAAAAAGGTCTACTGAGGGATGTGGTGCCACAGATCCATCCACAGAAAGGGAAAGCAATACTCAAGGACCCTTAGCTCTTTGCAGGTGCTGCAGGAGAGAAGGGGGACACGGCACCTTCCCTCTGTCCCCACAGAGCCCCGTCTGAAAGACCATTTCTTATGCTTATTAAGCTGCTGCAGCCTGAGGCACTTCAATGTCACATTTTAAATACAGGCTATAGTTATCACCACCTGCCCAGGTGAGCATGCACAGCAAGCTCCCACAGGAGGCAGAGACTGGGCATGGTACCTCTTGACCAGCCAGGGCAGAACACTGGCCCCAAGACTCTAGAGCTTGGGCAGCCCCACGGCTGTCACGTCCCCTCACAGCAACACCAGGCCGGATGCGTGACATCGCACTTAAAGCACCAGCCAGGGACATGTACCAGGGCCAGAGCTAGAGGAATGAGACCAGAAAGGTTTTGGGCATCTCTGGTTCAGCCACTGCTCATCTCATGCAGAGCCAAACCAAATGGCAATGGCATCAGCACTGCCTGCGCATTGTAATTCTGCATGCGAGTGCACCTCAGAGGCAGGGCAGGCTCTGCTATCTTGCATCTTCAGCCTTGCTGATAAAAGCTATAAGAAGGTGAGACTTAGGGTCAGTCTCAACAGACCATTACCCTCTGGCCTGCGCACCTGCCTCCAAGAACTTAATTAAATCATTATTTTGTGGCTTGCACAAAAGCCAATAGATTGCAGAAGTCTTTGAGGTGGTAGATGGGCTGGATTTGAACTGATGACCTAGAAGTAAAGAGCCACAGGTTTTGCTGTTAAAGCCCTTGTGGCTGTTTCTGTTAATGATGCCACATTTAGGCACAGCAGGTAGGAAAATTCCTACGTGGATTTTGAAGATTAGCATGCATGCTTTCAAAAGCCATGTTTTCAGTCAAGTACTTAAAACAGCAGCTCACCTCACCTGTTGTCTTCTTCCCCTCCCCATCCCACGGGAAAAACAAACAAAACCAACACAAAAACCTCACCAGCCCACGCGTGAGTGCCTGCACACGCTCAGAGGGGAGCACTCAGCTCTGTCACCTGAACACGAAGTGCCTCTGCCAGCTGGGTTTCTCACAGGCTGAAGGAGCGACCGGCCTTACGCAAGGAGGCCAGGAGCACCACGGTGGGCACGGGGCCCTGCCGGGCTGCCAGCCGGCCTGGCTCTGCCAGCACTCCTGCACATGCACTCACCCATTTGAAGCGATGATCAAATAAATGAAGCGACTTACCTGTCTTTTTTGTGTGTTGTGCACACAAAAGGAGGGGGGAAAAAACTCAATGGCTGTTGACACTGCCTTAGAGTCTTTGAAAGACACCAACAGGCTATCAAAACCAGAAACAGCTGAAACACCAGAGCAAATGGTGTATGTTAGGAGTGCTTGCTAAGTCATTTGGGCATTTCAGGTTCAGTATTAAAATTCCTAGGTTATTATTTGTGGCAAAAACACACAGGTGAGAGCTAAAAAAAGAACAACAGCAGAAAGATCAGAGGGGACCCCCCCCATCCCAGAAGTTTTAAGTAACTCTACAAATGTTAACCACCCAATTAGAAAATGAAGCGCCAATTACACTAAGCTGCCTAACAGCCTTTGGGTCAGCAGACCAGCACCAGGCTTTTGAGACGACAACAGGAGCTAACAAAACCACCCCTGGCCTGAAACGAGGCCTCCCGCTGTCCCTCGAGAGCCACTCACCCCCACGGTCAGGCTGAGCTGCTCCCGGTCGGGCAGGAAGACGCAGATGCTGCGGCCCTCCGGCTGCATCCTGCCGGCCAGCAGCGCCCTGCTCATGGCGGGCAGCTCCGCGTGGCCCCGCCGGCGGCACCCAGTGTCTCCTCTCTTCCGCAGACGGCCGTCAGGCTCCCTTCATCCCACGCACCTGCCGGGAAGGTGAGAGCGTCAGCACCGCGCTGCCTGAGGGCCGCGGGCACAGGGCGCTCGCCGCGGGCCCTGCCGGTGCAGCTCGGCCCCATTGCTGGCCGTGGGCAATCGCGCTGTGCCGGGAGGCCAAGCCCTGGTGGCACCAGCAGCGCGTCCCCACCTCCCGACTCACCCATTTTACAAGGCCACCAGTGACGTTTCTAACGGTGTTGTGGCACAAACTGGGCAGAGCCAACCTTAACGCAGCCCGAGAGCCGCAGCAGAGCACCATAAAGCAATCAGGTCTGCTTAGAGCAACAAACCCGAAACGAGACTGAGACGTACGTAAGCGATAAGACAGATGACTCCACAGGCCGCTGCCTGAAGAAGCCCGTGAGGGAGAGGGAGCGCCGCCTTCTTCAGCCGGGAGGACATCTCCTCGCTGCCACCGAAAGCAGAGATTTCGGCAAGCTGTCAGGGCAGCGGGCTTCATCCAAACCGGCCTCCCCTCTCCCCAGCCCTGCTCCCTGGGACACCGCTGCCCTCGTACTTAAACTGATGAACTCCCAGCACTGAGCTGCTGCTGCACGCTTTTTGCCTGCTCTCGAAGGCCGAGCCCAAGCGGCACAGCTTGGTGCTCTTCAGTTCTGGGGAAAAAGCTGCCGGAACAGCAACAAAAACGCAGCACCCTGGGAGCTGCACAAGCACCTTGGAGCTGAAGCTACGATAACCACAGAAATACAAGAGGGAAATTCAACTCGTGCCCAGAAGAACAGTAGCCAGCGTCTCCTTCCCATTATGTGAGGTTGGCCGGAGTTCCCCCCAGCTACCTGCCGGTGGTTGCTGCACAGCCTGCTCAAGCATTACAGGTTTTCTGTTTTGTTTTTAAATCAAATACAAGATCTGTAAGTGTCCTTCTGCAAGTGTAAAAGCTGTTCTATGCACCTCCTTCCTTCAGCTGGCATATACAATGCTCCTTCATAAAACTTTTTTTTTTTTAAGTTCTTTATATAGAAATGCTCCTGTGAGACAAACACACAAAATTATGTTTATTGTATTAACAAAAAAAGGAAGATGGGGCATTAAAGGATCAGGTTATTGTTATTACTATTCATCTTCAACATCAAATTAAATATGAACTAGGATTTTTAAAAAGGAGATTGTTCTAAATTATAAGCATGCAGGAAAGACATTTGAATTCCCATATGGGGACAGGTGAAAGCTTCCAGTCAATGAAATATTAAGAGAAAAACCTCTCATTTATCCTCTCTTACCAATATAATTATATTGATGAGCTCTCCTGGGTTCCAGGCTACACACTATTAACAGCTGTATATAAATAACAGATGTCTGCAGAATGACTTGAGTGTGACAGGTCACTGTCATTATTGTCAGCTGATGTCATATGCTCCATAAACTTTATGGACAGCATAAAGACCTCAGAGTACGAGCTCAGGCTTTCCAGTATAAGGAGATTTGTTTTAATTGTCAAACCACTGCACTATGGCACATGTTCTCACTTGTAAGGGGAGATCACATCCAACAAAGACATTCACACAGCCTGCAACAGAAATCAGAAAAGGCAAAGTAACCATAAGAACAAACAGACATTTTTCTTTGGATAACTCCAAAAAAAAAGGTGAATCCCATTTCCTCATAGCCTCTATTAAACAAGGCTTCGGGAAAGCTTTTCCTATAGTCTCACACTTGCTTTGTCCATTTGAATTCTTAAGAGAACAACTGTAGATCGTGGGAGAAGGGAAGTAAGAAAAGATGGGGAGAAGGTGTTTTTCTTTTAACATTTTAAAACAAATGAGCTGATTGATCCCGCAACAGCAGGTAAGATATTAAAGAAGCAACGTCCTTAATCTGAAGGGGGAGGTCAAACACAAGCCTAGATCAGCTCTCTCTTCTTCAGAGGTATGCTAGAATGTGATAAAACATAATGAATCATTAACTAACTAGCATTTCATGTTTACACTTAAAAAAAAAAAAGTTGTGAGCCAAGAATAACTGCCCAACGAAAACAAGTGGCCAGAAGGAATGCTCTTACTTAAACATACACAATTTCAGACTGCCCATATGCCATTCTTTTGTTTACCACAGATTCCAACCTCTTAACCTCAATTAAACCCTAAAAGCTCCAACAAATGCACTGCAGATGAATTAATAAAAGCTGAAGTCAATCATCAGCCTCTGGGACACTCTACAGGTTTTTTTGTTTGTTTGTTTTAAATAAAAACATCACTTCAGGTTTTTGCTCCTGGAGAAGCACATTTTGAGATGTAATTGCTTGGTCAAGGGCCCCACAGTCTATCAATGAAACAGTCAAAGACGCTATTTATTTGTATTCTTCTGGTATCAGTCAGGAGTGTTATTAGCGCCTAGAGTAACAGTACAGTTTATTTAGCACTATTTTATTTTACCTAAACACACATGCACCAGAGCTTTGGACAATAAGCCTATGACTAATTTCAAGACTCCTCTGATTAAACAGCTCAAACACGGCCATAAAAAAAAATTAGGAAGAACCCTAATCTTCCCCTCCTCTCCTCACGGCCCCAAGCTGCCTCCCAGCACCAGAGCAGAACCACAACATTTGTTAGGTAAAAGCAGGAATTGCTAGAGTTAGCAGCAGCAGCAAGAGCAACGGAGTCCTCTGTGGGAAGAAGTGATGCAGAAGCACCCGCAGGAGCGTTGTGACACCTTCCTCCTTGTGTGTCCTTTCAGGGACACAAACATTTGCATTCCCCTTATGAATGTGCTAGTGCTTGGACAGACAGACAGCTTTCCAGCTTACCCAATAATTTCCCTGACCCCTCTGGAGACGGGTAGGTTATTGCACTTCCACAGGTAAGTTTGAAATCCACCTTCCTCTGTTTTGAGGTGGTGGTGAGGAAGTAAAAGTTACAAGTAGCACTAGCGTCTTCAGGCACTTTGTGTCTTCAGGTCCCCAAATTGCACCTACGTGAAAGGACTAGCCCATGCCCTTGAACTGATTTGGGGTTCTACGTGAACCTACTTGCAGTTATGAGCGCAGCTCTATTTTATACCAGACCAAAGCCCACTGTGAATTGGGTCCCAATCCTGATTTCAGCCTCTTGGGACCGCCACAGCCACATTGCTAGGGAATAAAGCAAACAGATGAAAGAGCAATGGTCTACCAACTCAAAGAAGCAAAGCAGAACAAAATCCTCTTGTCAAGAAAAAAAGCACAGGTTACCCTGTGCTTCTCTCAAAAACATCCTGGAACACAAACTGGAAACACACTTCGGAAGGTTTATTACAGTTAAACATCTTGGGAAAGCTGTTTTTGCTACAGCTGACAGAAGATGAATATTGAACATCCTCCTGATGAAACCATAGCAGACAGGCCCTACAGAGTCCTGTCAAGAACTGTCCAGAAACGTTAAGACTCTTCTTAACTTTTTCCAGATATTATCCAGGGATGTCTTAGGCTCCTAAGACAACTGGACTCTTAGGCTGCAGTTTCACAATCAGCTTAGGCAGCTCTAACCAATCCAGCTGTGCAGCAAGACAGATAGGCAGCTGCCTGGAAAGAAGCCTGCCTCCGAGCAGTAACCCACGCTCACGTTGCCTTATACTGATGATGAAATACAGCCTTAAAACCAAGATCCGTCACCTACATATTTTGTCCCTTCAGAAATATATTGTAAGACACCAGTACTGCCTGCTAAACAGTGTAATAAAAAGCCTAAATGAGTAAAAGATGTAATGATGGCATATATTAACCTTTCCCAGCAACTTGGGAACCCTATACATCTCCTTTGACTATCCCCTGGGATGACAAAAATTTCTCTGGAGAGATGCATTAGTCAAGAGGGGGAGAAAATTTGCTTGTCAGTGGCAGAAAACAAGACTGAAGCTAGACAGCTCTATGTCACAGCTACAGCAGATATGGGAAGTGCCACCTGCAACCAACAGCCAAGTCAACTAACTTGTCCTGCAGTCAAGTCCCAGAAGCTCATTGATTTGTCAGCCATATCTGCCTTAGCATCACCACCCAACCAACACCACCCATCCAAGGGCAAGGATACCACAAGGAGGTAGTGCACTGAATTCAGCCTCCACACGCTGCTTTTGGATGCACGCACGCTGCCCACTTTCAGTCACCAAGCGCTACTTGGAAGGAAGCCCCCACTCAAAGCCATTGATAGAGGAATACAAAGACACCCCCCCTAGTCTTCTGGGTGCCCCAAAGGACTGGATCCAAGAACAGATGTGGCTTGGCCACAGGACAGACACAACACTGCAGCAAAGATAAATGGCTTTCAGTCCACAGATCTGTGAGAGGCAACTGCAGCAGGCCTTCTGCATCTGCTAGCAACATCTGTTAGATCTGAGTACAGTCCCCTGCTGGGACAGGATGTGGGCCCAGCTCTCACCTTTGGGATTTTTCAAAAGGAGCAATGGGAGATGCCTCCAAAAACTCCAGGGCTGTAGAGCCCTAGCAGGTATGTCCTTGCCACACACCTTTTGGGACAGATGGGGAAAGTTGCTAAGCATTGGTCTTAGATGCCACTCAACATTCTTTTTTCTTTTCTTCCTGTACAAATAGCACTCTCCGATGACATTGAGTTTTAACAATAGAGAGGAAAATGCTTTGTCGTTAGTACCCATTGCAGGATTAGACAGCTCTTAGGCATGACTGCCCACGCTCCACCTGCATGCTGTGAAGTCTCCGGCTTCAAGTCAAGCAGCATGAGTGAGTGCTAGAGTGTGAAGTGCACGCTTGGGTTTGTACTGCTTTGCCCAGCGCTGCCCAAAACATGGCAAGAGTGCTCAGGAAGATAGGTTCTCCCCAAATTCCCCAAGACACTCATTCCTAACCTGGGACCACGCTGCTATGCTACTTTGTGGGCTGCCCTAGTCCTTCTTGAAGGTCTTTTCCAACCTAGATGATTCTGTGGTTCTGCTCAGAGGTGTGGGACAACTTTCCTACCTAGTGATGACACAGTGTTCTTTGGAAGCCAAGTGACACACATTTTTGGGCACACATCAGATCTTACTGCTGCAAACCAGTCCTCAAGGAGAGGAAAAAGCCTCAGGTGAGGACAGAAGACCAAAGGATGAGCTCCAGCAGCGCATTGAAATGAGAGGGCAGCGTGGGCAGGACCGCACAGAGTGGCTGCCATACTTCCATATGGCTGTCCCCAGGGACAAAAAAAAAGCACCCCAGCAGTTTACTTCCCATGAGGACAGCCCAGCATGAATCATCTGGGCCTAATCCTTCCCTGAAACCAGAACTGAATTCAGCAGTCTTTGAGACAAACAATGAGCATTACAGCCTCCAGACAAAAAGGGACAAGTTAAGATCTCACAGGGACTAAGTTTCTCCATCACTTCCAAGCACACACCTTTGAGTTTTCGTATACAAAGGTATGCAGCCTTTTAAATGCATTATTTTAGCAGAAGTATATGCAAAACTTAGCAATATACCTGTTTTAAATAACACCTAAACATTGATGTCTGCAGTGAGAGCATACACCTCATTTTCAGCGTGCCTTTTTCCTGGGAGGACTTTCTCCTGTCAGCATCAGAAAAAGCAATGGATCAAGTGGTAAGTGATCCTGCCTTCTCATTGATTGGTAATGTAAAAATAGCATTTACCCATCACGTCTGACTACCAGCATGAAGTTTCTTATTGCAATGGATTTGTTTATTTCTGCACAGTCTATAACTGGACTCCTTTTACCGATTAACAGTCACTCACAGGACTTCCTCAGGCTTCATAAATCAAGCACACAAATTAAAGTTTATGAGTAAGTAGCAACTGAAGGAATCAACTGGCTTAGGCAAATGCAGAAGCACAAGAAAGAACCAGTGTCCCAGAAATATGGGACAGCACACGAACCAGCTTCAGTGTCCGTGACACAACACATGAAACTGCTGCCAAGAAAGCCTGTGCAGAAGTGCAAAACTCCGTTCTTTCACTTGGATGACCAAAGCAGTATCGCATGAGATCTTTCCAAGATTAAGGAAAGCAAATTGTTTGAACAGCCATTCAATCACAGCAAGCTTGCCTCCACTCAAACACATGGACACAACTCTTTCAAGACAGATCCTTACAGAAAGCTCTTTCACAGGCACACGCAGGCAGAGCCAGGAGTGCAGTAAGGGAAGCGTCAGGCACAGTCTGGTGCCTCAGCGTGAAGAAGAGCAACAGAAGATAATTCACTTTGGGGTGCTCTCCCTGTGCACTTCTGGCAAGTAGTGCCATCTTTCTTTACTAAAGACTGTTCATCTTTTGTATTTATGTGAATAAATACAAAAGGAGAGACAAAGCATGGGTGGAGAGCTGCAGCAAGGTCTTAATAAAAGGGAGAGCAAGGCTTCGTTCCTTGCTCCTGCAACTGTCAGGATGTTTAGGAAGTGCAGGGAGAGCACAAGCAGCAAGACCTGATCTATCTACTAGAGACTCAGGAGAAAAGCATCTTTCTCTATCATGCTAATTGAAAACAGGTGAGGTCTCATGACCCCAAATCCTATCAGCTAATTCTCTTTTTATTTTTTTTTAAGTCTATCAAGGCTATAAACAGGCTTCTCCCACGTAAATCTATTAAACACTTGCTTAACCTATTTTTTAAACTCGTTTTATCTATTAAACTCAAACAGCTGATAGACACTTCTGTAAGAGTGCCTTTGCAGAAATTGCTCCGCTGTGGCGATATTTTCATAACTAAGCTGGGCAGGACTGAATTGGAACAGACCACTAAGTCACCCAAGATGTTTTTCAGAGCTGTCAGGGAAAAAAAAAAAAAGTGTTCTCACCAAGATCTTATAGCAGCAGTTCTAGTAGTAAGCAGACTATTCACTATTTAAAAGAAATGCATCTTTATAACTTCACAGGCAATACCGGGAATTGCAGGGTGAATAAGAACAGACATGCTTTTAACAATATATTATTTCTGTAAGATATTGTTATTGTATATTCCTGAACAGGAATAGCCTTAGTACCAGTAACAACTAGGTTAAGAAAAAAAAGGAAAACAGCTTACTTCCCCAGAGGAAGAAGAAAGTCCACTGCTCATCTCATGGCATTTGAATCAGAATCTAAACATTCAGACCAACTAGGCTGCTTCTGCATCAGCCTGCTTCTAACTTTTTCCCCCCCATAAGAACCGCAGCTAGTCTTAAATCAACACTCCTCTTTGCTCTGAATGTGAAATTAAGGGACTTCCAGAAAGAATAGATAAAACTGCCTGGAACACAGCTTGCTTCTATTACAAGTGTGAAAACACCAACCTGCCAATACCTTGACGGAATTAACATGAACAGCAGGGTCTTCAAGAGCAGATGTGGCTTCATAGACTGCACACACTACTGCCAGAAGTTACCTTCAGCAAAGGGATGGGGAAACCGGAAGGCGGGGCCCAAAAAAGAAACAGAATGAGAACAAACATTTACAGAGAACGGTCCCTTTCTGTGGTGATGCTGAATTTTGCAAAAAGAGGAAAGAGCAAGAAAAGAAAAAGCAAGTGTAAGTAATGATTTAAAGAAAAATGAAGAACTTCCTCCTGCCATTCTCCAAGAAGCAGCTCCTCCTAGTCAGAGGACTTCTTCTGAGCCAAGTCCGCAGCTTGTCCATGCTCAGTTACTAATCACAACACTAAGAATTAAGGTACCACTGCAAAACACCACCAAGATCATCAAGGAGCAGCACAGTAGCACAAGAATTTCTGCAGGAAAAGAACTGTAACCCCGGAGCACAGTAGGCATGCAAGTAATTTATATTATCTGGAGTTGGACTAACAGTAGGGCAACTACGCAATTACAAAAGCTAACTGATACGGAGTTAACCGCTGGATTCACACACTTTTCACCGGCAATGTTAGGACCTGAAGAGAGTTCTGTAGCTTTAAAACACTATCAGCTTTATATGTAAAATATATATTTACATATAATTTATATAAAAGTATACGTATACTACGCATATAAACCTTAACCAAATGACATGACCCTTAGCTGCTATTAAAAAACACCTCCTCTACCATCAAAGATTTAAATCAGAAAAACTCGTGTAAACACAACTTTTTTGTTTGTTCATTTTAGGATTTAAAAAGTTACACAAGTTTATTCATTAATGGCGTTTATCCCAGTTTATCACATTCATATAAAAACCTAGTCAACACTACAAAAATGCTTAGAAAAAAGGCCAGTCCAAAGAGCACTTACATTTTTTGGTAAAGCACTGAAAAGTATCACTACAACTCATGATCCTTAATAGCACTTTAGAGACTTATTTTTGTTCATGTTTGTCTTCACCTTTAACACAAAACAAAAGGGGACCTGAGCAAGAAAACTTTTTCCCTCCCTTTGGGATTCCGTTTTCTTCTGACTTGACGTTCCCTATCCGAAGTCAAACCACTGGCTGCTACGCAGACTTTCAACATCATCGGTGCTGGAAGCAGAACGCTCTGATTAAGAGCACACCACAATTAAGCAGGAGGAATAAACAACGAAGCGAGGACAAGGCGTTCTGCTGTTATTGCAAGCTTTCCAGGAATAAGACAAGAAAGAAAGAAAAAAGCTAAACAAATGAGTGGGAAACCAGTGTCCAAAAAAGTCTTTTCTGAACATCACCGCAGAGATGCCCAGCGCTAGAAATACACCCCGGTTACTTTCTCTGATGAAGTCCCCCGTGCTTTTTAAGAACCCACTGTCAAGGCGCGGGCACGGCCGCTGCAGAGGGGACGAGGCTCGGACGGCACACCGCAGCTTCCCGGCGTGGGGGCCACAACGGGCGCGCGTCCCCACTGCCACCCGGGAGCCACCCGAGCAGCGGCGGGAGAAGCATCTCTCGGTACAGAGGACGGAGGTTCCTCGACACGGGCAGCACAGGAGACCCAGAGCCTTCCCGTGCACACCGGCACCGAGAAACACTGCACGAGGCGGAGAAGCAACGAAACGCGGAGGCTGCTGGCGTCCTGACCCCCCCTGCCTGGCGGGGGCCCCGGCCCCGGCGCCGTCCTGCACCGTGCCCGTGTGGCTGCCCCAGCACCCGCGCCTCGCCCCGCTCCCCGGGCCGCCGCCGCCAACGCCAACGCCCGCACCGGCC
>VXAL01002115.1:0-30797 GCA_013399475.1 Chauna torquata | reverse complement strand
GGATTGGCGGAGCCGGGCGGGACGTGGCCGCGGCGCGACCTCTGGTTGGCGAGCGGAGCCGTCAATCCACGCCCCACTGCGAGCGGCGCTGGGCCTGAGGGAGCCGTTGCGGGCCGGCGCGGCCGGTAGCGCCCGGTAACGGCCGCCGAGGAGACCCGGCTCCTCCCGGCTGCAGCCGGGGCTGCNAGGTGAGGCTGTGACTGGGAGTTGGCACAGCGAGGCGTCTGGAGTGACTGCGGGGCGCTCTCCCGCAGCCAGGCTGGCTGTGCGGTGCTGGCCGGGGAGTCAAATAGGAAAAGGTGTAAAGCGATGCAGCTGAAGAGTCAGCGTGTGATTCGGAAGCCGGGCATTGTGCACGGCCTGTGCGCATGGCTGTGCAGGAAGTGGTGCATGTGGGGAGAAGGTGCTGTGTGGCATTCGTGTTAAAAATCTCAGTTCTCCTCCCTCTTGTTGGTTTGCTTGCTGTCAGGGTAAATTTCTATAAGAAGACCAGCGTAATCTCAAGTTCTTTACTATTGCTTCCTCTCTCTCTCACAAGAAGGCTGTTGCTTAATTTCCCCGAATATCCAGCAATACCCAGCTGTATTTGAAGGCGCAGGCTGCACAGGACCTGGGATAGCAGCAAGCTGTGAGGGAGGGGGGTGGAAAGACTTTCATGCAGCATTGGACTGAAAAGGAAAAGAGTTGAAAAGAGCAGGAAAAAGAGTTGAGGTTTGTCCAGGAGGGAACACAGAAGCAAGTCTGAGTTGCTGGGATCAGGTGACCTGTCCTTGTTCCCAGCTTGTTTTTGCGTTTTAGGCTGGACTCAACACTGGATAAAAGCCTCACAAGCACGGATGACAACTTACCCCTGCCTCTTCCCAGCTGGGTTCTTATAACGGGGCTGCTTTGTGAGCCCGGGGATCATCTAATCACCAACCCTTTCTCTTCCCACGACGGTCTTCTGAGAGAAAATGCTGGTGTTTCATTTGTTACCTGAGCAAAGGTGTGGGCACCTAATTTCAGGAATGGTTCAGGAGCCATGGGTCCAGGATGGACAGAGGTGACCCCCAGTGACCAAGTTTACGTCCCTCGTGGCCTGTCCTTTGGTTAAGCCTAGGCTGATTTACACAGCTATCCTTCCAGCGAGTCAACTCTTTCTAATGCTGTTCTGAGGAGCCTCACGTGTGGTTTCATGGGCAGGTGAGCTGGCATAACAGCTCCCCTCTGCCCATAGACAGACGTCTCACTGTCCTTTCCTTTTACCCCTTCCCGTCTTCAGTCCTCCGTCTCCTTCACTGCCTTTGCATATGACTGCAGCACCTTCCTCGTGTCAGCTCTGGAGCACTTTGGAGTGCTAAGCTGATCCAACTCACTATAAGGACAGAAAATTCAGCTTTTTTGCTGGAAGAGTGGTCTATCGTGTTGGCAATTAGATGGTCTCAGGGAGTGATCCTGTCAGCATCTTCTAATATCATCACCTAGGTCCCCTCACTTGCTTTCCAGCATGGATTTCAGAATTGAATGTAAAGGCAGGGAATCTGGTGCCTAAACTTAGGCTCTGTTGTTGAACTTGTTCTTATTTAACCTGCCCAATACCGGGCATGAAGTCTGCAGCAAAGCCAGCATGGTGCTCTGGTCATGGTAGGACTTTGTCATGCCCTGACAGCTAGCTTAGAAGTGGAGATGTGAGCAAACAGCTCTGAACAGTTGCTACATGCTTCTGGGCTTTGGTCATCTGAAAAAGAAAACATTACGCTCGCTTACAAAATCATAGCTCAGTTTTCCGTGACGGGATCCTTTAGCTATGGCAGGAGCAAAGGACTGCATCTGGGCTGTTGAGGCAGGAGTGTGCTTCATGGCACATCACATTAACCTGCTGTCCTCGTTGTTCCCATCAGGGACCTTAGGGCTCTCACACCTGAGTTTCCTTCCCGCAGAAGCTAAGTGGGAGGGTAAGGACCGCGCGGGTCAGCTGTGGCTGTGGCTGCCAGGCCAGCTATGGTCGGAATGGAATGTGCTACGGTATGTCAGGTATGGTACTGTAATTAGAAGTCTAGTACTTATCCTGCATAGCTGGTCTCTTGGGATTGGCAGACCTCGTGTGTCACCCTAGAGAAAACAGGCTGCATTTTGAGAAACAT
This sequence comes from Chauna torquata, assembly GCA_013399475.1. Classification (NCBI taxonomy): domain Eukaryota; kingdom Metazoa; phylum Chordata; class Aves; order Anseriformes; family Anhimidae; genus Chauna; species Chauna torquata. The sequence goes on along the minus strand of VXAL01002115.1, from coordinate 28,674 downwards.
CAGAACTGCAGGAAAGTGGAGATAGCGCTAGCCTGTTTGTTTTTGAAGGAGACATCAAAGTGTTGGAGACTGAAGATATTTGTGTTCCAAGGAAATTCCGCTTCGCCTTTTGAACGTCTCAGCTCCAGCTCTCCTACCTGCAGTGCAGATAAGCAAGTTCTTCCAGCCTGCTCTGCTAAGGGGAAGCTGGAGGGGGGATTTGTGGAAGAGTTCTTATAAACTAGTGTCTCAATTCAGAAAACAGAGCTCGTTTTGTAAACATGTCTCATGCAGAGTCTTGCTGAAGTCAGAGGGACTCCATGCAAAAGTAAAAGTTTGCATAAGCAGATGTCTTTGCTCATGGTCTTGTCTGCACTGCATGTAGACGAGAGGATTTCACAGTGCAGAAGGGAAAGCTGGGGTTTGCCTTCACGATCACGGAAAAGTATCCCTTTCCTTTTCTTACAATAATCTAAAAAATGCATGTAGGAAATAGTTGTCTTACTACAATTTATTTTCTAGCTCACTAGCAGCACTGAAGCTCAGGGAGAAACGTTGTTTGTAGTGTCTAGAAACAAAAGGAATTTTCACTAATGATCTCGGGGAGCTGAAGCTGGCTTCAAGCTGTTCAAGTCATGAGAGGATGACTCAGAAGTCAGAAATTTGAGGCATTCTTATGTCTAGCATTTAATCAACAGGCAAAGCGTTGGGAAGTAAGCAGAAGAAATCAATGGCAAATCAAAGAAGAATAGGTCAGCTATTCATTAGAGACAGGATTGATCTCTGGGATATTAACAGAAAAGAGGGCATGAAATGAATCCTAAAGAAAATCTGAACTAGCAGTGGCTGCAGTGAACTGACAGGGAGCCTTTTAAAAAAATTACTTGACTTTCTTGCATGAAAGGCTATTCTCACTACTCTGCGTCCTCCATTTAAATCAATCAGATCCCTGCTGCACGTTACTGAGACTTTCCAACTGTTCCATAATGCAACTCTTGCAATGGTAATAATTGTTTGTATGTATTTGTCATTGTGTATACAGTCATCATAGATATTACATGAGATGATAATAATCTGCTCTCTGTTAGCATACATGCTGAAGCAAAATGTTGCTTTGTGATGTTTTCAGTGCATGTTAGGGCTTGATTTTGCTGGCTTTCCTTATTCCTAGAAAATCATTGATGGCAGCAGTGGGACTACTCATCGTACTAGGGCTTTCATGATTAATGTTGCAAAATCAGGTTTACTTTTGACCTCTGGGACAGGGAATTTTTTTTTTTTCAACTTCAAAATATCACATTTATCTATAATAGCATGCAAACAATAAACAACACTGATAAAATCGCAGGGTGGCTTATGTGCTAATAACAGTATTTGACATTATTAATTATAATTAGTCACTATTATACCAAAAGCTGTGTATAATGTATAATTATAGTTGATGAGTTTTGAGACATCAGTTTACATTAAATAGAAATGAAATGCTCTGTGCGATGAGCGTCAACCACACGATGCTGCAGGCAAGGCCAAGGTACAGCTCTGGAGCTAAAAACTGCTTGTGGGCAGTTCAGGTATGGCTCCTGTGCCAGGGATATGCCATGTGACTGCGAGGAAATAGGAAACTTGTATTATACCCTATTGTATCTGGTGTTTTACAAGCAGTATGCATAAAATCTTTAATCCCAGAGGATCCTGGTGTCCTTCCTCATTGAGAGGTTTTCTTGTTTGCCATTGAAACAGAGACGCCTTCAGGTAGTAAGAGAACAGCTGCTGAACAGTGCTCCCTGACACTGCGAAGCTTTGGAAACCGTGTGAGCAATCTGGGTAGGGAGGATGGATTCAAACGTTAAATTTGGCTGTAGAGCACAGAGACTGCAACTCATAGCCTCGACAGGGTCTCCGTGGGGCTGCATCTACTAAAATGATCATAAGCTTCATTTTAGTTCTAAAGCAGAACAGAGAAATAGAGCCTTTCAGTAATCCTAAATCATTAATATCATTATAGGCTCCTGATTTTATTCTAGCTGACCAAGTTCCCAGAGCCCTTTCTTGCTGCATTTTGTGCTTCCTTTCAAGGTTTCCTAACCTAAGCTCTACGCACGCCCAAACCTGTGTTCATTACGCAGCCTCCTGAGATCACAGCTAGCGGTGGCATGGCTGCTGGCCACGAGGATTAAATTGCCTTCTGTCTGATAGGACCCGCTCAACATCAAGTTGTTATCTGTAGCTAAATATGCGCAAAGTGCATAAGCTCTTGGTGTGAGTTCCGTTTTGGGGTCACAGTAATGCCATTTCCATTACATTACATAAAATGCAACAGATCTATGACAGTTCTTTCCCAATGGGCTTTGGCAGTGTTTGTGATACAGTGATACAGTAAGGACACAGGAGGAGTTGACTTATCTAACCATGCACTGCAGTCTGAGCTGTGAAGTTTTGGTTATGTTAACTCTGAAACCACGTCAGTGCTGTTAATTCCCTGCCCAGGGTTTCTTAGTGCTTATCGTGTTTGTGCTGGACTTTGATCACAACATTAATTATGTATCCTCTGCATGGCAAACGTGTACTTCACATTGTCCATTTACTGCTTAAGGAGAAAATCTCCCCTGCTGTCTATTCCATGCAAGTTTTCCTCTCTCAGCCCTTAAGGACAACCCTGCCAAAGCCTTACTTCTCAAAGGAGTAATGGCCTCTGCTGTATCTGATGATGTTGCACACAGATGATGTGTTTCACATGGGCTTTGCTTTTCATTTTCTATTCTCTCAGTTATGTACTTATTTTTGCTCTATTTGGAATTACTTTCTGTACTATCGTTTTCCAATATTTTTCTGTTTTCTCTCTAGCTTAAGTACTTTTAATGCAAAAGGAAAAATAACACCAGTAGCTAATAGGAACAGCTAGGTTTTGGTTACAAAAACTAATTGACTTTTGAAATAATTTGGAACTGTATTCCCTGTTTTTTTTTTTTTTAATATTTATTACAAGTTTTATTTTTCAACTTAATTTCTGTTTTATATTTTCATATTTTTCATCTGCATTTCTGTGTTCTTTCCTAGATCAAATGATTGGAGTGCCTGCAGTTACAAAGTGTTAGAGTATTGTTAAAGGGGCAGCAGTAAAGATTCTTCTGCAAAATCACTGAGGTTTTTCATGCCAAAGGCATTGTCCTTTCCTATTTTTTTGAAAATGTGTTTATGTGTTCCCTCAGATTCACCCCTCAGCAAATCAGGATATGGAAGAAATGTAATCTTGGCTGATGCGGTCTTGCCTGCAGAGTGCCTTGTGCCTTCACACAAAGGAGAGCTGGTGTTTCTGGTGGGGGAATGGGGAGGGGGCCTGCAGTGCATCAGGAGGTAAACGTGCCTGGGAGCAGATCCACAAGCTCCAAAATCCTACATGCAGGAAACAATTGTCTGAACAGAGGCCACCGCTTGCAAATGCAATGCCCTGGCCTTTCCCTACCTCCTGCCACCAGGCAGCATTTCAGATTCCCCCACCTTGGGAAATCTTGAGCCTGGATGAGAAAACACTATAAAAAAATAAGAAGAAAGCCAAAAATGAGGAGATACCACTGTAAGTTTAAGGGAAGAGAATAAATACCGGTATGGGCTGTGTCATCCTGCTCCTTAAATAAAGAAATGGGCTGGGGGGCGGGGGGGGGAAGGCCACATTTAGGCTGAATATTTCTATAAAGTAATGGCACAAAGACGATTTGAATTACCCACAGGATGAATTTAGCCTGACGTGTAAAATCTATTTCTCCCATTATCACTGCTAACCTAAGCCTATTCACAGATAATTACAGTCAAGTGCTTACCCTGCTCCTGCTCATCTGTTTTTCCCTCCTGCCCATTTAGTAAATGCATGAGTTATGCATTAGCACTGGTATGCTGTATCAAAGCAGTAAGAGCTTTGAAATTAGACAGCAGGAGTAGAATATAATAAGGCAGGAAATAACTGGTGAAATCTGTAAACAGTGTTGTAAAAATAACAATTAGAAGTTAGTTGTGTTCTAGTAAATTAAGATCTTTGAAATAATTTGAATTTACAACAGTGTCAGTGCAGATGTAGGTCAAATTTAGTAACTGGCTAAAGTACATTTCTAATTTTTGTATTGCTCAAGGCAAGACAGTTCCAAACATGAAGAAAAGGCATTGCCTCTACCTGACTTAAAGCCCTATGGGAATTCACAAGAAGTTATCTTCTGCTGTACAGATACATTCCTAAATATTCTTGTTCTCCCCAGCATGTTCAGGATAAAATTACTAAGGTGCGTAGGTCCCACTGCCTTCCTCATCACATTACCTGTGTGGCGAGCAAGGGGTTCGGATGAAATCCTAGCTCCTGTGCAAAGCCAAGGATCACGGGGAAGAGTGATGTGATATCTGCCCATAGAGGAAGCAACATTAGGAAAAGTGCCTCAGATGTGGGATTTTTTCTACCCAGAGAGCATAATGTGAAGTAAATGAATGAAAGAGGCAACTAGGCCTCCCCCGTAACTGGTAAGCGCTTTTAGAGCAGCTGGCTGGGTGCCCCAGGTGGGGTGAGTCAGGCTTTGCTCTCACCTCCAAAAGTGGGGTTGGAGTTAAAAGTGCTCCATAAGCTCCAGGCAGCCCCCTCTCCTGGGCTCTGCCTCTGTCCTTTACCACTAACACCTTGCTGGTCAGAGGTTTAGTTGCCTGTAACAACAGCCCCTCATATTTGTGTTTTTGACTTGACTCTGGAGGGGATCATGCATCCCCAAACAATACCATTTACTTGGAATTGAAATGTTTCAACCTGTTATTCTCAAAGAAGGAAAAATGACTTGTTCCCGAAAGGAATCAGAGCTGATTTGAAAGCTTGTATCAAGAAATAGAATCACGTTTCACCAAACTGCAATAGTTTTAGGGGCTGCCTGGAGGTGTTAAAACGTCTGCTGTAACTCTCCTCGTTAAAGTATTTCTGAATTGAAAGTGATTTCATCACATTATAAACATTTCATCAAGTTGTTAAAACAACTGAGGTATCTTATAAAAGGTCTTGAGCACTGAAAACCCCTTGTAAATAAAGAATGTGGCTGTGAAACATAATCCTTGGTGGGATTGGTTTCTGTCCTTTAGAAAGGACAGTACTTTAAGTCAGGCAAAGACAAGGTAAAAGCTGGAGATGAAGGGTGGTAAGTGGAGAAAAGCCTAAGGTAATAAAAAATGTGCACACATAATCTGCGATGACTGCAAACATGTCTCACTGTCTCCAGTTTTGAATAAATCATGCTATCTGTACCAAGGTTATCTCCTTTTGTCATCATACATCAAGTAAAGATGAGAAACATAAGTCAGCCTGGTTCACTTACAATTGCTTCCAAAATGTATTTAGAAACTTGAAAAGGTAAGGTGTTCTCTAGTTCTATGCATGTATCAGTTATGTTTCATAAAACCTGTTACTGACATTGATTTTTTTCAATCTTCTGCTTCAAATTTGAGGGCTGAGTTTTTAGGTGTGTGTGTTTGTTTGATTGTTTGTTTGCTTTTCTCCCCACAGGAAAATGTCCACAGCCTTTTGGAAACTACACCATAAAGAAACGAGTCCAACTTTTTAGTATAGTTGGTTCTATTCCTTCCATTAAAATGACAAAGAAAATAGTTGTCTCAGCAATGAAGGCAATTTTTAGAGTTATCCCTTGCCATCTCCAGGGATAAAGCTGAGTTCTAGCAGAGAGAAGCCCTGCTAGTGTGGAAGGGAGCTCCTTGGGAGGGAGTCTCATTCCCAGTGACACTGCCCTGGACATAGCAATTGGTCAAGGCAGACACAAGCAGGTAAGCAAGCTGCTGGAAGAGGTTGTTTCAGCAGCCAAAGCACATTCACCCAGGCGTCTTAGGCTGTGGGCTCTCCTTTCTTGGCCCGTTGAGAAACACCATGGTAAGGTACATAGCACATTACAATGCCTACCCCATTTTTTTTTCAGTTGTTTGGCTCACTTTAAGATGACATTTTTTCCATCACTTTTTATGTTGCAAAGAATTACAAGAAAAGTAGAAATAGTTGTCAATTTCCAACTATGTGACATATGCCAGTTGTGTGCATCTGTGTACATAAGGTTTTTATTTACTGCATTGCGACTCCACAGGGGTAAAAATAAGTAGGGCAAGTACTTCCAAGTAAATAGAGGTACCTTTGTCACCCCCTTAATCATGTGTCCGGTGCAGAAAGCCAGTCCCTGCCCTAACAGGTAAAAAGAGCTTCCATATACTTACAGCATTTTTGCTATCTAGCTGTGCATGTCTTCCCCCACAAGCTCACCTCTGTGAAGCAGAAAATAGCCTTTCCAAAATGATTTGGACTTGATCCACCCATTTTACTACATGCATAAATAACTATGTGCATGCATCCAAGCGTGTCCTACATCTCAGAGGTGGCAGGGAACGTCACTGGCACCAACATACTGGCGATGCCCACGGCAAAGATTGCTCTTCTGTGCTGCCCACGCATGACCTGAAGGCAGGGTTGTCATGACCTGCTGAGGTCATGAGGCAAACAGCATTGCTCGCTGCTGACCATGTCACTGCCGTGTGGGCTAAGCATTGCTCCTGGGTGGCAAGGGGGCAAACTGCCACTGTCTGTGTTTAGGCACCTAATTTATGGTATGGTTTCAGGTTACAGCTAAGCTGGTCTGGCCAAAAGGAATGCTCTGCTCCTCATCCTCTCTGTGCCATATGTTTCTGCTGCTTTGGAGTGCAGTCTAGTGGCTGTACAGCTGCAGGGTGAATCAATCCCTTGGGCCAACCCCAGAAGACTGACCTTGTGGAAAAACTGAGCTGTTTTTCATACTATGAGCCAGCTGAGTTGAAGCACCTTGCTTGAGGTGACTGCCTAACAGGATATGGGGAGGGATGGCAAGGACTCTGCAGCTGGAGATGTTGCAGTGGCAAACAACCTTTCAGCAGAAACCCACTGTTAATTAGGTTTAATAAAACGTTGACTGGCACCTAACCCACAGAAATTAAAGGCTGAAACCTCTGGGCAATTGCATGCTTGCTGCATCTGATGTGAAGTAGGAGAGAGGGACTGGATAGCCAGGGTAACTGCAGTTACGAGATCGGTCTGTCAGTGCTCCTAACAGAGCCAACAGAGATGCTGCTGGGGTGGGAGGTGGGAGTCCCAAACTTTTCGTGCCATGTCTCTTCTCTTCTGGAAGAGTTTTGGGTCTTCATCTACACCTGCCTTTCCCAGGCTTACATTTTCTTTCCCTTTCCCCAGGATGGGGCACATCAGCCAGTTTGAGAAGGAAACTGAAAATCCTACTTCTAACTGGTCTTGGAAGGCCTGTCTCCCTTCTGTGACCATACATGTTGCCTCACCTAAAATTAGGCAGCATAAATAGCTCTCAATAGCCCAGGTCTGTACTACTGTGTAGGCACCTAACCTTAACGTTTTGAATGAATTTGGGCATGTAAAAAAGACCTCAGTGTTTGTGGATCTGGACCTCAAGCATTTGGTCTGCACTGCTAGCAATGAAAATTTGGAATTTCTTGGTTAATCGTAGGTGGGATGAGAGAGAGGTTTGGATATGAAACCCTGGGCATTACATCGTCAAGTTCCTGACTAGAATTTGGGAGACAGGGAGAAGCTTGCCTGAATCCAACAGGATATGGTAAGCCTCGTGTACAGATGGATAAGACTTGGGGCTGTAGATAGCACTTGCAGTCTGAATACTTTAATTTACAGAGTTCCCCCTCCATGGGACACAAGTCTTCATGAGGACAGGCAGATCCCTTACTGAAATTGTCAGTAGCTGTGTGTCGATGCTAATTTACCGAAGGTAAATATTGCATGGTCACTGTAGGTGCTCGAGCAAAGTGCAATCTCTTCTTTGTTGGGACAAAAGCTAAATGGCATCATCCATCCTGTATCAACCTACCCTTAGTCTTACATGAGGATAAACTGATGAATGAAGCCGTATACGGTGAGATAGTGAACAAAAAAACAATGTCAAGATTTATTTGCATTTACTCAGTAGCCCAGGAACAAGAGCTGTGATGGCTGTGGTGATGAGCCCGAGGAATGCTGCTGGCATTGAGAGCTCTTTGCTGTGTCACACATTCCTGTGTTTTGCAGTCACATTAGGATCTGAAGGAATTAGCCCCAGGAAAGCTCTGAGTTTATTTCAGGTGGGTAAACTCTGTTTTCTGGTCTTTTGGTCAGCGGTGGGAAACATTCGTAGCGCTTGAAGAAAAGATCAACGGGCTAGATAAGAATTTGGTATCTTCCAGATGGCAGGTTGTGAAAGCAGAGAAGAGGGGTGCTTCTGTCAGGTGTGGGCTAGGAATGACAAAGAAATTTAACTCCATTCCAAAAATGTTAACCATATTGTTCACGCTCAGCAGTGAGGGGGCCTGTGGCTGCTGCGAGATTAACCTCGTGACCCCGACAAGAGTTTAGACCAGCCTGTCAAAAGCATTATGCTTTAAGGCGGTAATCATTCTTTATTAGAAGAACAGTGGCTTTGCCTTGGTTTCTGCTGCCTACCTATGGATTGTATTTTGGCTGCAGCACCGCCTTTAGGAAATGGTGTATAGTTTAATTATTAACAACTGTGGATTCCAAAAGGCTGTGTGGAGCCACTGGGTGCTCCAGCCTGGTTTAATTCACTCTCATAAAGCAGCCCAATGTGAAAAGGTACCTATCTGATATAACAATGTTTTTCCATGAGATTGCTAAGGGGACAGTAGTAGTCTGTAAATTATTTCAGAGCACGTAAAGGTTTTTAATAAAGGAATTGGGGAAAGTTTCAGTTTGTATTTTCAAGAAAACTTAAGAGCTGAGGTTTTAGAATGGCTGCGCTTCTCTACACGGCCATCGCTTTTGGATCAGGCTGTTGACGCATCCTCTGAAAGTCACCGGTCTGAAGAGAGCAGCACTGAAATTGTTGCAGCCTTGGTGGTCCCAAAGAAGTGCTTTCAGGGAGCAGTAATAGCCCCTACAGCTATAAAAAGTGAGCATGCTTTTGGGCCCGGAGACTCTTCAGTAAGATTGCACAGAGCCGTCGGCTGATCCCAATGCTCAGCTTCCACAGCTTGGTTGATCTGTGGCTGCTCTGCCAAGTCTCCCAACAGAAGTTACCATCGTAATCGTTTTCCAGAGCTGTGGTTTTTTTTTCACATCTCTGTTGACTAGTTCTCTGTAAGATAAAGCGTGAAGCGATTTAGTGTCTCATTCAGTAGGCTGATTCACTACAGTAAGGCTCTGTAGTGGTTCAGATATTTCCTCATGACCATATCACAGCATATATTTGTAATAAGTATGCACTGAATGCTTGCGAACAAGAAAATAACCAATGTAGGCGGTAGGATGTATGCATTGTGGTCATAAAAACTGATATCAATAAAGATGAAAAGCATTTTTTTAAACAAGAAACACTCATTTAATAGTACAATTTCATATGGAACCCCCTGCTGAAACCTTATAGCCAAAACAGACTACTTAAGCAGTTTCCTGCAGACATCTGGATCTTTCCTGCGTCCAGTTGTGCCCCTTTCAGTCTTCCTGTTCCCGCATGCTGTCTGGATGCTGAGAGTTACATTTGAGAACACTGTGGTCAGACACAACTATGCCTCTTTTTCTTACATTTATAACATGAAGGAGGAAGACAAAGGCTGACATTTGTACTTCTCAGGAGCACTGCGGCTGTTCGTATTAATAAAGCAGTCTGGAAGTACAAACTTGTGTTGCTGACTACTTGAACCCTCAGAGAAGCTAAACCAGTGGCATTTGTCTAAGTTCCCCTTATCCTTGTGTTTATTTTGGTGGGGATGCTATCACCTGCTTTTTGCAATCAATTGATGCTGCCAGCAAGATCATAATAGGGCATGTTCAGCTGCAGTCTCCCTTGGGGCTGGTGAGCATCTCTCTCCTACCCTTTCAGGACAAAACGCTGCAGCAAAGCCATTCATTTCGGGGCACAGGCGTTACACCACAGGGGGAGGTGCAGAGTTTTTAATGCATGAAGTCACTGCCATTCACAGTGAACTAATGAAAACACTGTCTTTAGCTATGTTTAAAATCCCTTGGATGCCTGTGTGTGTGTGCATGTGCACTCAGGGACAGATGAATGATACTGTGAGGTCTTTGATACCTTTTTCAATGAGGCTAATTGTCTCTGCATAAGTTTTGGACAAGCCTGCAATAATGATGTTTGGTTGCTGCGCAGGATTAGCATGTTTAGCAATAGGAGAAGGAGAAAAAGGGAGAGATGGCATCCAGTACCTAGGTGATGGGTCTGGCTTGGTGACATGCATCTGAATGAGACATGCCTATTTAACCCTAGCATCATTTTTCTAGCTAATCATGGAATGTGCATGACATTTTTTATTACTGACATTATAATGCATCCATTCACACTACTAGGACTGCTAAACTGTTCCCACTGGAAGTAATGGGAACTTTGTATAACTTCAAGGGAAGCAGGATTGGGTCTCACTAGAGCAGGTCAGGATGTTTCTTGTCAGCTTCATTTTTAGGGAGCCGGACAACTGAAACAGAAGTCTTCCTGCTGCCATTTTGATAGGGACACGTGCAGACTTAAGGTTATGTGCTTTGTATTCACTTTCTATTATTTCTGCATCATAAGGTTGTTTTAAGAGTATCTTTGCATTTCTTGGTTTTCAGGCATGTATTTGTTGTTTCATTTGATTCCTTATTACAGATAACTCTGTAATTCTGTTTACATTCCCATCAGATGAACCGTGTGATCATGAAATCACCTTACTCATGGCAGGTGAGCTAGGCAGCTGATGGGGGGACCTTGGCCCTTGCCCTCCTGAAATGAAAACGAGTTCTTCCCATCTGCATGCATTGGATTATTGTCCCAGTTCTGTCACTGACGGCGATGTATAACCACAATACTTGCCCTTTTATGTATTGATTTTGCACTGGTTAAAAGTGTCATAGTTGTACTTGACTTTCCTGCCTCACAGGAGTGCTACAGGAAATGTCTGAGACCATTTGACAAAGTCCTGGTACCGAAAACAGTGGATGGAAAGAAACATGCATCAGAGTGTTAGACACTTAACTCACTGATGTCTATATGCATCTGCCGTCGCTCTATATATCTTCAAAAAATGGGGCCAAAATGTTCTAGAACAGCATGTCAGCATTAAAGCACTCTGCAGTCTGCAAATAGATATGGAATTAGGATGCTTTTGGCTCTCAGGCAGGAGTTTTCTTAGTCCTAATTGGAGTTACATATTGGTTTGCTATTGCACAACCAAAGTGCATTGTAAACATTGTTTTGAACACTACATTTGAACACTGCATATTTTCCTTTTTTTTTTTTCCTTTTTTTCTTTTTGTATCCTTCAAAGTGCTTCCACCAATTTCTTGTTCAGAACAGAAACTAGACTTGCAGACCAGGCACATTTCTACTCTTTCCCAATCAATCTGGTATGTTATTGTGAGTGTTCTGATGCTGAGATTGTCATTAAACCCAAGGTGGTGTTAAGGAATTAGTTAGTCCCTGCAATCCCTGATATGCTCTAGTTCTGCATTTTATGTAACTTAATTTAGACAGCCATCTAATAAATGGTTTTTAAATGTAACAATAACATTGCTCTCACTTTTTGAATCTGGTGGTAAACCTCCAATTCTCCTCTCAGTATTCATTGCCTACAGAACCCAGCAAAGCTTCAGGGACTAGAAAAATGTATTTTTAATATTTACACAGTGTTAAGTCTACATCAAGTCATGGCTCCTGGGAGACTAAGCCTCTAATCAATATGAAGCCATATCTCTTGAGGGCACAGTGCTGTAGAATTAGTTGACTTATTGAAGATGGTGGGTCAGAAGTCTGCTGTGTCTGTAGCTGGGATGTGGGTCTGAGAGGACAATTCCTCTTTCTTACTGTACAGCAGTCTCTTCAGTCCCATACTCACGTATCGAGAAAGAAAAAAATTCAGAAAAAAGCCTCCTAATCCCCGACTGTATCCCATAGGCCCAGGTGGGGATGCATGGGTGAGCAAGGTAGGTGGACACGCTGGTGGCAACACCGGAGTCCTGCCCACCGCGGAGCTTCTGCCAGGGCCGTGGCAGCGGCCGTGATGGCAGGTGGGAGAGCACTCGAAATACGGCCGGGAAGGTGCGGGCCGGAGCGAGGCAGCCGCAGTGGGGGTCACGCAGCCCATCCTTTGAAGTCAGGGAACAGTTTCCAAGTGCCATTTGTGCCCCTGGCTTAGTTTGCATACATGGCATTACATCACCCAACAAAGCAGCCTTCAGTCAAGCCCCGCACAATAGCGAGGGGTTGGCTGTGCTCCATGGGGGGTTAATAGTTGCCCTGGGAACGCCACATTCCAGCATCAGCTGCTAATGTGCAAAGCATGCTGTTCGGGGCTGGCCAGGAGCAGAGCATGGGAAAATTCTTGCATACTTTATGAGACAGAAACAAACCCACTTTCAACAGAACAACAGCAAGGCATAATCCCCCCCACCTCGCCCCCGCTGCCTTCACCCACCCCTCCGCAATCAAAACGCTCCGGACCTTTGTGTGAGGGCTGGGAGGTTTGTGCTTCAGGGTATTTTGCCAATAAAACTAAAAACAGGTTCTGATCCAAGACTGAATTTTCCACGTCTCGGGAGATGAATGGGCTTACTGCTGAATGTCTTAAGCGTCATTTCATACAGAGCATGCAGGCAGCCTTGGCCAGGCCCTCCTGTGGAAGGTGAACACCTGGGACAAGGGGAGCACCAGCTGACCTAACATCATGAAACAACCATCTGTCTGTCTCTCGCAATCCATCTTTCTCTCTTCTGCACTGGCAGGTCACCGCTCTGAAAAACAGCACCACAACATCACGCCGTTGCCCCCAGAGCACCTACTCATGCTGAAGCAGCCTTGCTTATTTACAGCAAGGTGGTATTTCTGGATGCAACCACAAGTCTTTTGTGGGGAAAACAGCAAGACCAAAGAAGGCAAAATGGCATTGAGGACAACTTCTCATTGCAAGGTTTAGTAAGTGTGAATGCATCTGTATGTGTGTGCATGGGGTTGTCACTCTGTCCCCTTGTACGGGCAGAGTTAGCCTCAGCACAGGCGAAAATGGTTCATCTTTGGTTAAGAAGAAGCTGAACAATAACTTTACCAAGTAAGTAATGCAAAGCACGGCTTCATAGCTCTGTAGCATGTTGATGTAGCAGAAGGATCACTGGTATGGAGATCCTGTTTGTGGGATGCTTTGGCGAGCCCAGTTTTAATACCGTTCATGCTCCTCTAATTACACAAGGTGCACACGTGCAGCAGAGTTACCTGAGTTTCTTCTTCTACACGCAGAAAAACATACAGCATCACCCGTATAAGGCAAGGTGAATTTACACAAGGCAGCTTGCTTCCTTTAGCAGGTGCTTTTGGCCAGGAGTAGAGCACCAAAGTACTACAACCCCCCTTTTTTGTCTCAAAGAGCATCTTTAGGATAAATTAATAGGCAAGGTTTGTGTTTTGGTTTGCAGCTGTTGGCCATTGGGGCTGCAGGTCCAGGCTGCCACTGGCAGTGCTGCAAATCAGTGCCCCTGAATGTGACTACTGGAAATGAATTAGGTGACAGGCCTTTGCCTGCTGGTAATCCAGTGGATACTGTTTGTTCCTAAAACGGGATTTTAAAAGGTAGCTAGTGCTACAGCAGCACATGGCAAACTCTTTAAAGGAACATCACTTTCAAATCTCCCTATCCCATCTGTGCCATGCTGGTGGTATAGCTGCGTGCTATAAAAGCTGCATGCTATAAAAACCACTCTTTTAACTGTAGACTTGAGAGAAGGTTTGCTTTTGTCTCCCCAGTTTGTTTACTTTGTAAACATGACGTTATGCATTGTCAGTTCAGCTATTTTCCCCCCTGCAGTCTTGTTCTGGAGATTCTTTATATCTTGCTTTCACACAGCATCTGAGGAGAGAAATTACTGTGCCATATGCATGTGAAACTGTTACCGTTAATGAGCGGTCTGGGGAGTAGACACAGCACTTACTGCTACTTTAAACTTACTCTTTTTAACTCCTGTGGCATGAGGATGCAGGGTTTTTGATCTAACGAGAGCCCTAAACCTGGCTTTACAACATCATCAGACTATGGCCTGGATTCTTCTTAGGGCCCTGGATAACTGGAGACATGTCTGTAAGTCCCTTTCATCTCTGGTTTGGTGGTTTTAAACCACGTTGGTCGTGACTGAATACCGCTGTTGTTCCTGGCCTCCTGACATCTCTCTTCGTCCAGACGCTCCTCAGTTGAGTGGTTGCACATGTCTTTGCAGGCTGCCTTCCCCACGAAGGAAGGATTCCTAAGCTGTGAGAGACCAAGCCTGGCCATGTGCAGCAGTACACAGATGTCCTACAACATCTCTGGAGGCAGTCCAGCAATGTTTGCACTGCAGTGAATGCGAGTTAATAGCTTCAGATGCCTCTGCCTCATGTTCTCCACCATGTCTGAATCTATTCCCACGGGTGAAGGCAGACCCAAAGTCAGTCTTGCTGTGTTTACAGCACTGCCTGGAGGAAAAGGCCAAGCAGGATGCAAGGTGAGCCTGTCCTCCAGGACCTTCTGCCCTCAAGCACCTGCAGTTCCCAAGGACACGGCCTCAAGGTTTTATTATGTTCAAGCACAGGCAGAGAGCTGTCTCCAGCTGCCAGTCCTGCTCTCCATCTCCTTTAGATATCTCCACACCACCACCTAAGCCACAACCAGTAAAAACATGGTGTCAGTCAAAGAATCAACCTATGTTTGCATGAAGCAAAAGGAATGCCTGGAGACATCTGCCTGAATGCTACAAAATCTGCTCCTAAGCCAAGAAAGAGCGAAACATGCTGAAGAACACATTTTCTCTACAAAACTCCTCTCTAGTGAGCACCCTTGCCCAGTGACTGTGAAAGCACACAGGGACATTCAGCTGGAGGTCCTTCAGCTCACCATGGGGTTTTTGGCTGTCTGTGTCTGCAGGAACAGTTCCTACTGTTTGGAGCTGACCAGCTTGGGCAGCCCACCCCAGGGCTGGAGCTGCTGGCTGCAGCAGCGGATGTGTTTGTGAGGTCCAGCTTTGGCCACAGGGCTGCAGGGAGCGGAGCTGGACAGCCCAGAGGAAGCCCACCTGGTGCAAGGTTTCCAGGCTGCTTTACTCAGCTGTTTAAGTGTGCTGCTCCAGTCCCAGCATTTCTCTGCATGGAGATACTGGGCTGGCCATCATGGAGATGTTTCCTTCGTGGGAATGGTATTGCTAAGGGACTCTGCAGCTGGCAGAAGGGCTGAGTAAGGGCAGCAATGCCACTAGTTCTGGGAGAAATACTGCTCTGCTCTGCCAGTGAGCATAAATCCACCATTGCTGTGAACATTGCACAAGCACATCCCCTCTTGGAAAAAAAAGTCTGTCTTTATCATGGTCTCAGGAATTTTGTAGTATTTAAATCTCCAGTTCACCTGCCAGGCTCTCTGATATTCCTGTGCTGCTGACTAAAGTAAATCCAAAGCAGGTTTTGTTTGGCTTTCCCATGCCTCAGTAGCCCCCGAAAAGGTGTTTTTATTATTTTAAGTATTAGGCATGTGTATGGGAAAGAATTTTGTTAGTTCAGCTTGACCACTCCCTAGGAGCTTACTTGGCTCTCCCAGAGTCTCCTCACCCTCCGGCTGCTCACGTCTTTCAGCAGATTGCACTGCTGGACTCAGAAGCTCTCCTCTGCTGGCGTGTGCCCCAGCAGGGCTGGGCACCCCCCCTGCCCCAGGCAGGGAGGACCCGCAGGGTCCACGTGAGTGGGCTGAGGACTGGAAACCCTTGGCTGAGTGTAAAAGCCAGCACAAGTGTTGTACACTGCTTAGATCCCCAGCAGGCATCAAACTAGATCTCAGCTAGTATGTAGTTAATAGATAGGACTTAGGGTGGCCTTCTGAATACTAGCAAAATCCATTGCTTGCCCTTTATTTGAATAAATTGATGTTTGCTGGCTCCCATGTGACTAGCAGCAACGCAGAGTAATGTGTTTTTCTGGCTGAACAGCAAGAAGACCATGGCGCGTTTCTCTCCATATGAATTGTTTCTTCCAGTTTCTGAATACTGAGTGGTAGGTGAAGGGGCAGGCAGATGAATTCAAATGGGAAATAAGAGCGTGTTTGAGCAGGCAAGAACATTCAGGGTAAAGCTATCAAGTAATTTTGGAGCAGAAGGGCCAAAAGGTTGTTCAGTAGTTTCTTAAGGACTGCATGAGTCTAACCTGCTGTACTTGGTTGTGAACAATGCAAGGAGAGATAACGTAGGCAAACAGAATATTGCAAGCCAATTCGTTCCTCTTTGTACTTTATACTGTTCCTCTTATTTGAATGATGTGCCTCAGTTCAGCAGGAAGCATCACGCTGAGATTTCTCCCGGACTCCATTAGCTTGTTGGTAACAAAGCTGGAAGCCACAACCTGCCCTCAGTCACACTGCTCTTTGTCCCAGCCAGCGTTTACAACGTGGGCGCAAAGATGGGGCAAGCCCCTTTTGCTGAGCACGTCCAGGCGCTCTCTGCTCACCAGACCCCTGCTGTGACTTTGTCTTCTGTTAGCTGGGAGCCTGGCTCTCACAAGGCTGAGCTGATCGGGTCAGGCAGAACAATGGGTAAATGTGGGTGAAGGGATGGGACGCCAGAGCGGCTGGAAAAGCTGGTGGCTCTGTGGAAACACTCTCAGGTGTCACCAGGGCAGTGTCAGGAGGATTACTTGCAAGGAGGGAAAAGAGGCAAAGAAAGAACAAGCCGAGTGGTGTGTCGTTACTGTCAAAAGAGGCTCGGCTCAGGGAATTTTTACCTAATTTATTTCCAATTAACACAAGTTTCTAATCACTGAATTGGATAGTGAGAAAAAGAAAACACAAGCAATTAAATGACCACGTAAGTAAACACCTTCCCTCTCCCTTCCCCAGGCTCAGCGTTCAGCTAAATTCCTCTCCTCCCCTCTTCCTAGTCTCGCCTCCCCTTGCTCTTGCTGCGCGTTGCACTCAGTGAGCCCAGAAGCTGGGGAGGTGGGCATGATGGCTTTGATCTGCTGCTCCTCCATGCTTCTTCCAGGGGCTCCTTTGCTCACCTGTCATTCTCACTGATTTTCCTCGCTCCCCAGTGCTTCTTCATGGCTTGTCTAATGGCCACAGTCCCTCAGGTTTGTCCCTGCCCCAGTGTTGGTCACTCACAGCCACAGTCCCACAGGGATGTCCCTGCCCAGTGTGGGTTGCCCTCTGGGTGTCCTGTTTAGGTATGGAGCTCCTCCTTCCAAGAGCACAACTCCAGCTCCATGTCTCCACTACTGTCTTTCCTTCTATGATTGTCCCTTAGAGTGTCTCCTGGGTGTCTCCTGCAGCAGTCACTGCAGGAAATATGAAATATGTCTGTGCTGGGGTGCAGTGGAGTCCCCTGCCTGACCACAGCTCTGGTCCGTGATGGTCACCCACACTGGTTTCAGAGGTGGCTGGGGCCACCTGTGACTGGCATGGTGCAGCTCATGGCCTCCCCACATGCAGATCCCCCCACAGCCCCCACTGCTGAACCCCTGCCATGTGTGCCCCACGCATGGGGGAAAGTATTTCAAGAGAGACTGAGAGATAAGGAAGATATTTATTTAAGGGGGTGGGCAGACAGTCAAAAAGCAATGCAGCATGTGAGGAAGGGATGCAAGGGAGTGAATGCTATAGCTGAAATTCATCTGTACGTGTAAAGATAAACTTTTACTCCTCCTTGTGTAATACAGGAATATTCAGTGAAATGGAAGAGTAGCACCTTGAAAAGGTGACCCCCAAAACTTCTGCTATAAAGTAAAAGGCTTACGCGGTATTAGCGAACAGTAAAAGCAGGAAAGATATCTCTTCCTCCCAGTGATGGTCCCTCTTTCCCTGCCAATTTTTATTTTCCGTGCATTTACTATAATAATTTGAACACCAAGAATCCTACTTCAAATGAATTTCAGCTACTGCCATATCCCAGTTACTTTTGCCTTCTGCAGGGGAAGAAAAGTGGAAGAGCATCCCACCCCTGCTGCAGGAATCCCAGGCATCTCTGCCCCAGTCTCTGCCTTCTTTTATGGAGACATCTCCGAGGGTGCTCATGGTTCTCAGGAGAAGGCCAGGGAGGACCCAAAATCGGGCTTGATCAGGACTTCTCCTTCCTCATCTGAGTGAATAGGCATGTTCTGTCCTCATAGCTAATGTCCTACATGAATCCTAGAAAAGGCCAAGGTCGCTGGTGGAGTTGTAACATGCTGAGTTTTCTCGGATATGACAGAGATCATTGTGATCATGGACCAGCAATATCTCCTATAGTCCAGAAGTAAATAAAGGGTCAGGCACATGTGAGGAACTACAAAAACAAACAAAAAAAGCAAGTGGAAATGCTTTGAGTTCTGTTTGCAGAGACAGAAGTATGACTTCAGATGTGAAAGGGGGGAGAGGGGATGGTGAGTTTTGTTGCTATAGCCAAAGTCCTGATTTTACGCAGCAGAATCTGTAGGGAGAGTTGGCTGAGGATCAGTACCCTCCGGGAGTGGGAGCATTTGACCAGATTCCTCAAAATAGCTGTAGAAAGTGATTTTGTTCTTTCACATCTTTGTCCATGCATGAAAGGTCCTCATAGACAACAGCAGAGTATTGACCGTGAAATGGCTACAGCAATCCCAACAGATGTGGTAGATGGTTGTTGTAATAAGACTTCCAGTAATCTCTATCCCACTCCAACCATTTCACCACCACCAGGTCAACTTGTGATAAATGGTCCATGCCAGCATAAAAGCCTTTCCTACATCACAGAATTGCTTTTCCTTTTTTTTTTTTTAATGAATAATGTAAGAAGTTGTCTATGTATGTCACAAAAATAATGGAGTGAGAGAAAGATGTTGCTGTGGCTGTAAATCATGCTGGGGATCCTGCTTTAATCACCTACCTCTCAAACTCCCCTTCCACAGTCTGTGATATAGTCAGAGGGCCTCGACTTGCTCAATCCCCGCCTGGTACAACCTCGCTACACCTGGTGGTGGTTTGGTTGGTATAACACCAGCCCAGCACAGTGCAAAGCTGCAAATCATAGATCGACCCAAGCCACCTTTGTGTTCTGCAGTGGAAGCAAAGATCGAAGAGCAGCAGAGAGCCTGGCCGGAGCCCTGGGGATAAGCTTTCATCCAGCTCTGCTCTTTGTAGGCCTCTCTGATGGGAAGATCAGAAATGCCCCAGGAGGCTGGGTGCTTAGCTTGGTCTGGAAATTGATTGCATTGTGAGCTGAGCCTTTAGCAAATGTACCCATGAAAGCCTAGGCTGCTCTTTTCTCATTCTCAGCTCAGGAGGGATAGCATCCCAAAAATGTATTTTTGTAATTTCTGGGTTTTTTTGTACCTCATAGATTTACTCTGTCCCTCTCCATAGGATTCTTCTCTGCTTCTTCATTCAGGTAATCAAATATGTGATCAGGAGCGTAGGGATATAGTAGCACTTTAAACCAAGTATTTAGTCTTTTATAAAACATTTCCTTCATGCTTTACGCTTAGTATTAATCCAAACTGTTTCAGTTTATGAGGTTTAAAAAGCCAATGTGACTCAGTTCTTTTTTAAAGCCTTTTGTCTAAAAGTTTAGAATTTGCAAAGGTGGAAGAAAACATTTATTTTTGTAGTCTCAGAACTCAAAGACAGCCAAGTAGACTTCTCTTACTGCTGCATTGTGAGTCATACTTTATCAGTGGCACTGAGGAGAGACCCAGCTGCACAAAGCCTGAAGTATGAGCCGTATATTATTTATATATTCACACACTTCAGTAGAGTTGTAGCAAAGCTCTAATGAACTAAAGAAGTACCTGTGGTGTGACCACTGGGAACAAGATGAATGTCCATACACCACACTTTCCTCCCTTCCTCTCTTCGCATTCAACTTACAAGTTAGCCAACCTCTTCTTGTCTCACACCCAGAGATAAGTATTAAGCCATGGATCCTGCTTAATTGAGAGGTTTCAAGGCTTTCTTTTTTCCCTGTCTTTTGTTTGCTCTTCAAAGCCTGAGATGAAAGCCTCCAGCACAAGCTGCCTGCTGTGCTCAGTCCCGGTACCTGCGTGGTGACAACCGGGCTACGTGCAGCAGGGAGCCGCGCTGCTCTCGTTGACGTCCTGCCAGCAGAAATGCCGTGTCCAAAGTGAGCTGAGAGCTAGTGCCTTCAGCACAGCCTTGGAACAGCCTTTGGGTGAATTCCTGACTCATTTGATCTGGGGAAAATCTCTCTGGTGTCAGAGGGACCACATGATGTGGCCTTCACATGATGTGAAGGCCAGTGATGATGCGAGGGCCATAGCTCTTCGAGCAAGTTAGAGATGCCCAGGACTACATTCTGCACCCAAACTGCTCAACCCCTTGCCTCCAAAACAGGGTGCACAGGGTGGCAAGCAGCCTAAAGGGAGCAGCTTGGCTCATACGAGCTCTCAGGCACAGAAGTTGCCTGGAGAGTGCTCGTGGGCCTCGGCCAGGCCCTGCCAGGGCCGACCAGGTTGGCGTCTTGGGGAGAGATGTGCCATCAGTGGAGCTGCCGTGCCAAGCACCGTACCAGTGTTGGCAGAGCCTGGCTGAAGAGCTGTGCTTTTAAGGTGATAACAAAGCAGGGAAAATGGCACGAATGAAAGCACCCCAGCAACCTTCAGGTTTTCCTTGGGGATGGTCAAACAACAGACCAGGTGATTAGTCGGGGATGCCAAAGCTTTGCCCAGAACTGAGCTCCATTTTTACCTGTGATGCTTCAAAATGGTGTACAGTTTGTTAAATAAACTGATTTTCAACCCTGTGAGTATTTAAATGCTAAATGCCTTACCGACTTTATGCATTTGTTAAAATGAAGGTTATTTGGGCTAGGCTTACCTGAGCTGCTTGTCACTTTCAAGGTGTGAAAGCTTGACACTCCTATTATGCACACTGTAGTAGTTTTTCAGATACCAAGAAGTAAAAAACTAGTGAAACTGGAGTCAGAACAGTCGTTACATTTGGCTGACATCATTTACTCAGCATTGCTGCATATTGACAAAGCACGTGGGAAAAAAGCACAAACCTGTATTATATTCATTTTGGGTCACCCTTCATTTGTGCTGGCCTCGGGCACCAAGCCTACAGCCCAGTCTGTCATTTGCTTTCTGACCACACGTGAGATTTTACTCCCAGGAGCCTCTCGTTCCTCAGCCCATTTGTCAGGTGAGCTCAGATGTTTCTTCTGTTTGGGGTGGATGTGGCACTCATGTTACCCAACCTGACTTTCCAGCTTGCAGGAAAACAGCAAGCATGTCTGTCTGATAGAGTTTGTAACAGCTTTTTAACCCTTTCCATATATGTGTATGTATATATATATATACATATATATATATATATAAAAGACAGCTCACTAATAGAACTGGCACACTTGTTTCCTTAGAAACAAATTTCTGAGCAAGTTATATCCAAGGGCTCGTGCACGATGTGCTGTGAATCCAGTTTGGAGATGGTTTAGGTGCTCAGTAAGGAGCAGAAGGAGGATGACAGCCCAGTCTCAGCTTGCTTGTCAGGAGGAACCAAAGAGGAAGTGAAGCTTGGCTCTGAGTTTTAGCTGTCCTGTTACACAGTTCAGGGATCAGGATGGTTTACTGACCTTGGGGGAACCTGCTGCAGGGGCTGGGGGGCTGTCCCCATGGACAGCTAGGGCCGGCCCCACAACCCCAGTCAGGAGCAGAGCAGCTGGGGCACCAGGGCACCTCCCTGTGCGTGAGGACCAGGCATTGTAAACCTATGTGTCTAACACATGTTCAGTTTTGCCAGGAGCTCTGAGATTAAAGTTAGAGGGAAGAAGTGAGGTTTTGGCAGTACAGCTATGCCTACGTACCAGCTCTTGGCCAGCGTGGATGTGTCTGTCAGGGAACACTGTTCTTCACACCCTTGGCAGATGTAGCCCTGCCAGGAGAAGTCTGTTCTGCAGACCTGGCCTCGCTCTTTCCTTCATCTTTGAAATGTGCTTTGAGAACCGCAGGTATTTTTCACACAAGATAAGAAAGCAGAGGAGGAGGCTGTAACAATGGCCGGTTGTTTTCGACTCAGGACGGTATTGTTCAGCTGGTTTATCTGATTTGTATTTTTATCACATCACCTCTCAAATGTATCTGTACCACCTGCAGGAAAAAAGAGAACAGGATTCACTTAACCCATTCAAGTATGGGTCCAGACAGCCCAGCTCCTGAGCTGGCAGCCCTGTTCTCACCAAGAATTTCTGAGTTTTTGAAACATTTTTTGAGAAATGGGCAGACAAGCCATGCTGCAGTGCTGGGGTGCACAGAGAGCATCCTGTGGCTCTGCTCTGGCCTTTGCAACAGACAGTGCACAAGTGGTGTTTGCTAGGATGAGTACTGACACACGCATACCTCTCTTTGGCACAATGAACGCTGTCCCCTGTTTAAATAGCTGGTGAGCCTGCAAGAGAAGATAGAAATACCAACCACTGTGCATTGCCTTTGCTGTCTGTACTACATCCCTGATATCCATTTCAGCTGTTGGAGGTGAAGGAAAGGAAGAAGGTGATAGTAAGGAAGAAAGAAGTGTAATAAAAGTCCAAACAAGCACATCACTGGAAGAGAACAGGGAAAGTATAGCCATCTTGGGTACAGTAAATCTTATCTTTAAATACTTTGAGCAGCTTTCTCAAAATGACAGAGCCCTTGGAGAGACTTTAACTGTAATAGCTATTTAGGGAGCTAAAGTCCTCATTTGAAATCAGCTCTCAAAAGCAAAGCTGAATCCCTGCCTGCATTAAAATTCAAACTGAACCTAGCTGGGCAACAACAGACATCTCCACGGTGACTTTGTAGCCATCTATTTCCAGCAATACTACAAAGAGCAGAAGGTTAGAAGGGAGGAGCCCCTGATAATGGTAGCATGCTGGTGCAGATGGAATTATAGGCAGAGGACAACACTTGGCAGCCTTCGGGAATAAAACATACATATATACTTTCAAAGACAAAAAAAAAAAAAAAGGAAACATTTAATAGGCACAGCTCCATACTTACCTGATTTGAATTCTGATACAGAATACATTCCCTAGCTTGTATATACACCAGCAATGCTGAAGTCATGTATGCATCTGATTAGAAATTGTGACCTTTCCTATTCCAGTTGCAAACTTGGAGAAAAGCAACACAGGAGGTTAGACAGTAGAGCCGGCACACCACCACGCCAGGAGGAGCACTTCTCTGCTGCAGTCACATAAAGCCAATAGTTCCCTTTGTGGGGTTTGGGCTGAGATTGACCTTTGAAGCCCAAATTCATGACTCCTGTCAGCACTATCTGTAGCACCTGATGAAGCTGTTCCTAGCTCCAGCTGTCTGCCCCCACTCTTGCTAGGGAGCATCCCTCCCTCCAGGGCAGTGGCAGGACAGATGCTGTGACCGCTGCTTACCTGGCATGGCTCAGTCTATTTTAATAATGATTGACTGAATTAACATATTAAATTAATGCTTTAAGTGGTGATCTGGGGCAGTTCAGCAGAGGACAGGCTACCTATTCTGCCAGCTGTGCTTCTGTGGGAACGTCAATCTCTACAAGACTGGGACAGGCAGCTAGGCACCAAAAGCTCTTGTCTTCATATCTGACAGGGATTCTCTGAATCAGAGCACTGAGATCAAGCTGCTAGAGACAGCATTGGTATTTACATATGATCATGGCAGTGGGGCAGGGAAGCAGCTACAGTGGTTACATCCTTAACTATCGCACCTTAATTTGACAGAGACAGCAGATCAGAACTGTAGGTCCCACTACAGGCAATGTATATTTTGTCCTAAGCTTCAAACGAGAAATAGAGAAGACTCAAGAGATATGGCTCCTGAATGTTTCAAAAGACATTCTTAAAATATCCTAAAAGAGGCAAATCATGTCTGCTTCGTAGCTGTTTTTTCCACCAATGACATAAAGCTCTCTCTGAGAGATCTGCATCAGGTATCACAAGTGCTGGGTTGCATGGGGGCTTTATTTGATACCCAGATCAAAGACAAATAGTTCTTTTTAAAAACTAATGTAAGAAGACTGTAAAATGTCTGTCTGGGGCTCAGGAGGATCTATTACCACAACGTGGGATGTTGTAAGATCATGGTACTGGTTACTTTTCTGCCACTCCTCCCCTCACACCTTCCTAGGCATTGCCAATACATCGTAAGAACTGTTCTATGTCCAGGATCTGCGAGGAAATTTATCCCATCAAATTTAATGGGTTCAGAATTTAATGGACTACAGCAGCACACGATCCGAGGCACAGAACATCTGCTTAAATGGTATTTGCACTCGTATATCTAATTCACCCACCTGGTAATCATGATCACCATAGGAAGACCAGGTTATTCAATGCATGAACGGGCATCTTTGCTCATTTTTGTACACCTTGTCTACATGGCACATACATTTGCAGTCACTGTGCAAGCACACTACACAAATAACATGTCTGGCTTGGTGAAACAAACACAGCATCTCTTTTCTATATTTTACTGTAGTTATATTTTACTAATACTTTGAATGGCTTAACAAAGGTGTCTCCAATTATGGCGTAGAGTTGACCAGGAACCTTAAAACATCACCTTCCACCCCCAAGACACAGGCTGCTGAATAAATGACTAAACTGAGTGTGCTGAAAGAGAAATCCTGAAAATTTTTTAGGAGACAGAGAAAGTTGCCAATGGCTTCAAGAAATCAAAAGCAAGCGCTCTGCATTTTGTTGCAACTGTGACATCTGTACAGGGTGCCTTCCAGTGCTGCCTGGCTCTGCTCATGGGTTCTAGCCGCTTGGTGTGAAAGTAGCTCACCCAGACTTAAAAACAGCAGATTTGAGGTTTGTTCCAATACTGCATCTTTGCACACAGAGTGGTGTGAAGCTTTTTTCCCCAAGGAGAGCAGGAACTCAAAGGTTGGAGCAATAACATCCAAAGGCGGCATAGTTCAAATGTGTTTGATCTGTTTTTTTGCCCTTCCTTAGCCAAGATGAGTTATTTCAATAACAAACTTCATTATCATAACAAGTTGGCAGCCAAATGCGCTAGAGGTGTACTTATTTGTTAAATAAATACAAGGAGTATGCTTCACTGATTTACCACACCCACACCAAGTTCCAAATAATTACAAGCTTGTTGCCAGGCAAGTTAGCATTTTTTTAAATTTTTATTTTTATTTTTGGCAAGCAGAGGTCTTATTCATAAATCATAAATAACTGGCTTTGGTGAAAGAGAGAAGTTCTCACACAAACGCTTAATCATTGTTCTGAGTGGACTTCTGCAACCGGAGGGTGGGTTGTATTGAGTTATTGCCAATAGTCTCTCACTGCTAAGCCTGAAAAGAGGAGTTTTCAACCAGACATGAACCAACTGAGAAAGTAGAACATTTTGTAGTGTGTGGGTGCTTTCTTCAACCACAACCACATGTTGGGAAAGTTTGGCTTCAGTCATTTGAGAATGCTTTCTGTAGATGAGAAACACTCAGAATTATGTTGTGGAAAGCACATTTTGGCATCTAGGAATGTATCAGTCCGAAATGGTGGTGTTGTGGCTCTGGGCATCTTCATGTTCTGGGGGCTCTCAGTAAGCAGTGGTCTGTCTTGTTCTCTTGCCCCGTTTTGTGGGGCTCTTGAAGGGCAGTGTGAATACAGAGCTTTGCCACTGACTGCATCCATTCCTAAGAAAAGTCTAAGTCGATGAGTGCAAGTCACTGCTGTTAGACCCGGTCACTTCCTGGCATAGGGGGAGAATGGTATGGGGAGTTGAATCTCCACAGCCTTCTAGTTGGCATCTTTCACCAAGTTTACACAAAGAGAGGGAAGGATTGCTTGCTCTAAGTGTCTCTCACAGGTTAATGTTTTCAGTCACATCTTAAGCTGTTCATATTGGCTAGTCACCAGAAAGAACCTGAACTACCAACAGAATGCCAAACATCACATGGCCACGCTGTTATCAAAATTTCAGCATGACTAGTGGCCAACAACCTAGTTAAAGGGTATTGCATACATCCAGGCTTTACCTTAGTGGCCATCTTCAGCTTGCTTACCTCCTGTTTCTAATAAAACTGTAGGACTGAGGCTATTGTGGCCAATGATAGGAGAAGGAACATGTTGTGTGCTGCTTGGGAGGACACGTGGTGGGCATCCAAGACTGATCAGGTGCCCTCTGAGCTGTAAGATGGCAATTTGGAACCATAGCAACATCTACCCAATTCTGCTTTTTTTTTTTTTTACCATATTTTACCCTTCATTGCTCTTGTTCAGAAGACTTCAGCCTAATAACAGAATTCTCTATCATTGCCACGTGGTCTCTGCAGCTCTGCCTACATATTGGTTATGGTGGTGGAAACAACTTAAGCTAATAGTCCTTGACTGTAAAAGCAGCTAATTAACTGAGTGGGGCAGAATACTTCCCTCTCAGCTTTTCTCCCTGTGATAAACAGCCCCTTTGGGAATCAAAGGGGGTAATTTACTATCTTTTAATCCTTTTTCTTCTTCCATACCATTTTTACTTGTTTTTCTATTTACCTTTTTCTTCCTTTTTGATAAAAAAGACACGTAAATTATGTCACAACATTTCAACATATTAATACTTTTTTCAGCACAAATTGTCACAATTTCCTACAGCTCTGCTAAAGATGGAAGGACAACACAATGAGTCTGAGTCTCTTAAACATTTGTTTCTGCTTCCATGTTTGGGTTCTCTTGTTTTAGAAGCTCTCTGGGCTTTTCAGTTGGGATTCATTCCTCCTGTAGTTTCATTATTCTCAGTCTACTCTCACTGACATTTCTTTATTGTTAGTAAGAAAAGGCTGTAACTACTGTACAATGACTATTGTTTCAAGCACTCTTTATCTCTAGCTGATTTATATTTCTAAAACTTGGGGCAAGGGAGAATGGTTGCAACAATGTGTGGGGAACAATGGCATCCTCTGTATTACACAGAGAGGCCAGCTCACAGTCAAGAGACTTGGAGGTAAGCCACTCACAAGATTAGAGTTGCAAAGTCTACAGTAGGTTGAATAGGAGAGGTGGAGGAAAAGCTGTGAAGAAATCTTTTTCAAAACCTTTAACGCATGGCATTTTTGTGGCTTTCCCTCTCCAGGAGCTGATATTGCTAATCCCTTTCTAAATGGTGTTTGAACACCACTGTCCTCAGGGGTCCACCCGTCTCCCAGCTCCACCTCCTTATTCCCTGCTCCTTTGTTTATGCATCCTGGTCTAAATCCTTATGGGATTGATATGGAAAATAACTGGCTTGGCATTGCATACTGTGGCACCAGAATGGTTGCCGAAGTTGATCAACACTAGTCAAAGTATTTTATGCTGACTAATTACTTGCTAAGCTCTGGAAGTTATGGAGAAGAAGCTTGCAAGAGAAAAGAAGGTACTCCTTTTCACTCCCTGGAGTGAAACTGGTCGCAAAAAAAGATTTTCAGAGGGAAACACTGGAAAAGACTCAAAAATATGTTGCTTTTCAGAACAATGTTGTAAACTATGGTTAACTCTCAGCTTGGTGAGGGCCCTTCTTTTCAGAGGAGTGGTCAGGGAAGGCTGATTATAACTCATGGTGATATCCATCTGTGGAAGATGAGAGGTTTGCACACTCTTATTTATTATTCTGCTGCTGGAAGTGACATTTTCCCAAGGGGACTAGGGTTCCTCACTGCATGTAAGCTAACACAACTTTGCTCATGTTAGTGGAGCTGACTCCAGCTGAAGAAGTGGCTTGAAGGCTGTGGTCTCAAAATCTCCCCTGACTTTTTCTTGTTGCTTTTCATTTCCTAGTGGAAATTCAGTCCTCAGTAGGATGTAAACACTCTGCTGATATAAATCACCCTGAAATTTCAATGGGATGTGATGTCCTCCTTCACTTTCTTGTAAACTGTTCTATTGTGCTCCCTAGTTTATTGTAGATTGGTTTGGTAGCACTTTGTAAAGGTGCTAATATGCTTTAACTGCAGACAGTTTATTTCTGGATCCTTCTTTAACAGCTTTGAGAGATCATTAACCAAATAGGCATTGTCCACTTTCAGCAGAGAATAATCACAAAAGAAATAAATGGATTACTAATTATTTGCTTTTTTATCAGCATTTTACTTCTCTTTACAAGTTTTGTTTACTAAGTGGAAACATGCTAAGAATGTTAATATTAAGAAGATACTACAGTGTTATGGAAATTAGACAAGTCAGATAATAAATATGTTTGTTTTATGATAACCAGTGGGAGCATATTCTGTAGGTGAGTAGAGTGCTCTTCAAGACAGGAAATAGGCATCTGCAGAGATTTACTGAAGCAGTGGTCAGATGCTGAACCACTCTTCTTAGCTGTAAAGATGGTTAAAGACATACACTCATCATAGTTTCCTTATGTTTTATAACCTCACTCAACCAAGTGATAAGACAGCAAATAGTGTAGTGTGCATTCATCTTACTGGCAAGAAACACAGGTAAGGTCAGTCAATAAATCTAATTGTACTGAGACAATTGGGTTAAAAGTTCCAGTAGCCAGTTGTCAGGACTACTCCCGCTTCAGTCATCAGACACAACCACTGGATATATCAGGACGTTTCCAAATTTGGGATTAGATCTGGATCTTCAAACTAAAACTGCAGCCCTCTTTCAAACACACAAAAGCAGGTTATCTTTTTGCTGTTTGTAGATGTGTGCTCTTCAGGGACAGGAACTTCCTAGTGCAGGAACCAGCAGGA